>OOFB01000415.1:1990-16021 GCA_900323305.1 Trachyrincus murrayi
TACATGACTCCAAGCGTGCGCTTATGTAGGTCGTTTGGCTTATGCATGTGATCACAGCAGCATTGTGTATTATGATTAGCATCCGATCAGTGTGTGCGTGTGTGTGTGTGTGTGTGTGTGTGTGTGTGTGTGTGTGTGTGTGTGTGTGTGTGTGAAAGGTTAGCATTTTAACATCACCCAACTTGTATAACACTTCAGTTAACCACAGCAAACGTCGCGAACATCCTGTTAATGTTATTGTTTATTTTTGTTGATGTTTTGAAACCACAACATGTGACTTGTTAGAGAAACGGTATGTAGGCCTATATAAAAAAACATGTTGTTATATACTATACTATTACTATTACTATACTATTACTATATACTATTTGGATTTGGAAAAGTGCTGTTAATGTGTGTGGATCAATAACTATGTTTATAAATGTGTTTATATGTAGATAGATGAATGTTGCTGTTTGGCTTTGCTACATTTGAAATTGTAAATGTTTTTAGTGTATTATAATTTCTCACTGTGTTTCTTTCTTTTTTTTTGTCTATCATTTCATGATCATTTCACAGTGCAAATTAGACACAGAAGACTATGCCATAGGAGTCTATGGCCCTCCAACAGACGTTTACTTTTGGCCCTTCAGCTGCCTCTTGAAAGTGGGGGGGGGCAATTCCAGGTTTCTGACTGTTTTTTATTGCTTTAGAGGTGGAATTCAAACCCAATTAAAGACATCAAATCCCTTTAAAAAACGATTACTGCTCCTGATGGCTAATGGTTAACGTGTCACCTGAGTAAGTAAGGTATTTTTTAAGATTTCTTAAAAAGATTTCTTAGATTTGAGATTCATTTCTTTATTTCCTCTGTCCTCTAAACACGTGGGCTGGAATACACTGCGGTCAAACACTCCTCAGATGTATAAACAGATATCCGTCTCCTTCACGCTCGAAAGGTTGGAAGCACCTTGAAGGTTTTTCCAGTCAGGGGAATGTCAAAATGTACGAACTAGACTGACGGTAAAAAAGAGAAAAACAAGAGGCAGAGTACAGCGTCTACTAGGACAAACGGTCACATTTACCCGAAACCCCTCACATTTCCTTCACACAACTTTTCATGATAACAACCTTTAGTACAGTACATACAATACATCATTTTTACGCAGAGGATTAAAAATAGAAAATAATTATTTGAGAATGAAGAATTATGATTTTTTTGGGTTTAAACACAATTATATTACACACAATTATATCAGATTCATCAATTATATTTAATTGAAATATCATTCAATATTTAATTAACAATTCAAAAGAAGACCCCCTCTAGCTCATTAGAGATGAATTTGTATCATTGAGGGATATGTCTTTTCCCACCATAACGGATGCATTGACACAGACTCCATCATGATGGCCATACCACATCGAACCGATCCATGTAAAGCCAGAGTCTCTCGGCCGGGGCACCCTACCTCTCCTGCTGGAGGGCAGCCAGGTCTTGATGGGTGCTTGGCCTGGGCTGGGACAGCTCCCGGCTGTCTCCACCTCCGTCTCCACGTCTGTCTTCATGGTGCTGGTGGCGAGGGGGTGGGCTGCCCGACAGCGGCCTGTTTAGGAACCCTAATGGAAGACAGACAACGTGCCAGGCAAGGCACAGAGTTTGTTTGTTGAAAACCAGCATGTAAATCAGAGAGTGCCGTTCTTCTTGAATCGGTTTGGAATCTTCTGGAAAGATCCGTTGGACTGTATACTGCGATCCTATTCACTGCAACGGGTTCCATACATAACATTCAAATAAACATTCAACGTGACAAAAATATGAAGAAAAAAACATTAGTTATTATGGAATGTACTCTAGCCATAATATATTTGGGAAAAGGCAGATAGCAGAAAGGTAGGAGAAAATCTTGCATGCATCTTACCTGTTGTCGTTGTTGAAGATTTCACTGAGTTCTTCCCCTGTCCCAGGCACCGCATTACTTAAAAACTACTCGGGGTCAAAGGTCAGGTAGCTTCCCTAGTGATACATTAACATCCACCGGGAGACAGGGATACACGCGAGGATTGTGGAGTTTAGATGAAGATCTCATAGATCTGATAATGAGTTTGTTGATGCATGGCGCTTTTATTGTGAAAGAGGAGCATAAATAAAATCTGCTGATTGATGTACAGTCTGCCTGTT
Organism: Trachyrincus murrayi; assembly: GCA_900323305.1. Taxonomy (NCBI): domain Eukaryota; kingdom Metazoa; phylum Chordata; class Actinopteri; order Gadiformes; family Macrouridae; genus Trachyrincus; species Trachyrincus murrayi. Next base: position 4,152 of record OOFB01000415.1, read on the forward strand.
GAGCAAACAAACATAATATCTGTATACACACATCTAAACACACACACACACACACACACACACACACAAAAAATACTGTATACTATAATTCTTTTAAATGATTCTCAAGTCAAACATCCCACAGTGTTTAAGTCTTTCGAGTCTGTTCCATTGGCTCCTTTCCTTACTCCCTGGACCTTTTGGACAAAATGCTCATCAGGTTGAAATAAGGAAGGAAGGGTGAGGAAGGGTGACGAAGGGTGATGTGGGTTTGGGTAAACAGAGAGGCTTCCCCGCACACGAAATACAAAAAACGAAAGGAGCCAAGTTGATTAAATAGGGTTTATATTAAAATCTTCTTTTAATGAGGTAATGTTAGGAAATGGATATGAAAGAATACACTGAACTTAGGTTTCTTAAGACTAGGAAAGTTTGTATTGGAAAAGTACACCAAAACTATTCGCATCGCGTCCAGGGTATATTTTTTTTAATAAGAGAAAGGGTCAGGGAAGGGTCACTGTTTGATTCTCGTCAATAAACACCTTAAAAGAATTACTCCGGAAGCTTTCTCTGATTATATGGCTGACCTTTGGGACCTCTCATAGGTATACCACAATATAGACTTAATATAGACTTTAACTGGAATCTACTGAGGAGGTAATAACCGCTCAGAGAGTGGGGCTAAACACTGGATTCCTGTGTATTGGCTGAGACCCAGCATGTCGAGTGCCAGATTCATAGTGGACTTGAAGGTCGAGTGCTTCCCACATCCGCCTTCCACCAGGATCAAACGGACGTTATCTCAATGGCCATAGGTTGTTTTTTTTTCTCCTTTACATAAAACACACTGCACAGCACATGATTGTATATTATAAATATGAATATAACAAATAAGATGGCCCTGGTAAAGACTATTTTTATTCATTGACTTGAAGATATGATTTGAAGCTAAAGTAAAGTTTTACGGGCATGAGCACAAATATGTATTTTTACATATATGTATTGTATCAGGAAGTAAGATGCATGAACGCATTGCAGAGATTTGACTTCCTAATTTATTAGCAATACAGATACATATCTCCATGATAAAACATTCCTGTCAATCAGAAAGTGCGTGTTATGAGTAACATGAGAGTATGAGTAACATGGGCTTATGACAGCTGGTAGGCCTGTCATCCTAAAGGAAGGGCTGACTAACCCTGAGGGACTTCCGTTAGGGAATTTTCATGAAATTACGTGAGAATAAGCCTCATGCAGCAACATTCTCTGAAATGCAGTGCTCGAAGTGGGCCGGTACTCACCGGTACGCAGTACCATATATATATATATATATATATATATATACTGTATAGTGCTCGAAGTGGGCCGATACTTCTACATTTTACTCTTTGGCGTACCGGGACTTTTTTTCTATGATTTGCTGGCCTATACACATGCCAACATGTGAATAAGGGGAGTACTGGCACTTATTTCTTTCCACTTCAGGCACCGCTTAAATGTCTCTTATATTTTCTATTAATTTCCTGTTAAGAGAAAAAATAAGAGAAATCAACTCCAGATGCACCCCAAACGTTTACCCATCCAAACGTGCTCTTACCCAGGTGTGCTGACTGACGACTCCCACGTGATCATACAGAGGAGGCGCGTGGGACCGTGTTTGTTATTAGCATAGGTAACGCCCCCTACACGCCATATAAGGGCAGGTGTTGTGCCATGTGCAAATACTCCGGCGCATGCCCAGGAACTGGAGGGATGCCACCAAAAAAAAAAAAGAAGGCTGTAATAAGAAGAACAACTTCAGCATTAGTCGACGCACTGTTCAATAAACTTCAACAGAGTAGGGCCTGGACATGTGATTTTCCAGCGCGTCAGTACTGCCGTTACAGGAAAATCGAAATCCCAGCGATGGCAAAACATTTGTGATGCTGTGAATGCCGTGTCAGCAGAGGGACGCACAGTAACTGTGATTAAAAGAAAATGGTTTGACATGAAAATGAAAGCAAAAAAACGCATTGCCCAAGCCAAGCGGAGGAGGTGGCCGTCTCGCAATTAGACCTCAGAATTTAAGAAATAATTTGAGGTGGCACATCAGTTTCTGAAGCCCCGACACAGACAGTGATCCACTGCGATGCATTTACAGACACACCAGTTGCTGAAGGTACATTTTGCACGTTCATGTTGGCGATGTACTGTATAAACGCCTTCAAATAAATGGTTTGTACCTGTGGTTGTCTATTAACCTGACGCGCCAGATGGTTTGTTACACAGAGCCACCTGGGAAGTCGTCCTTTGAAACTGTGGTTCTGCTGCCTCGCAAGGTAACTATAGGCTTTGTGTTATTGCAATGAACACTCAAACGTCTGCATTAAAATATTTTTGTATTTTATTTTCACATCAAGGCCAACCAATCATCATCACAAACTGCAGAGCCTGGACGCCCTCTCCACATTTTCTCTCGGACTCAAGTTGTCTCTGATGCGGTCGTTGCAAAATCAAGAAAGGATTCTCTCAACATTACGAGATATTTCCACAACTCACTCAAAAGCAAGTTTAAATAAAATGTGACACTGGAAATGGCTTGTGTGGAAATCCTTATTTGTCAATGTAAAGCCCAATATCACTGTTTACTGTCTCAAAGGGCTTTACAGGCCCACACCTATACAAAACCAAAGGCTACCTCATATACAGTCTCAAAGGGCTTTACAGGCCCACACCTATACAAAACCAAAGGCTACCTCATATACAGTCTCAAAGGGCTTTACAGGAGAGTCGGGGAAGGTCTAATTTTTTAAGTTAAATTACAACTTGTTATATATTATATATATTGGCATATATTGACAATTTAAAGTGATTTATGGATGTAAAATCCTACATGTATTCCCTTTAAAAAAACATATAACTTATAATATATAATAAAGGTTACCTGCTTAACAGTAAACAGACAGCATTTATATAGCAGTGTCAAAGCTACGGCCTCTTTAAAAGCATGTCACACGTCTAATAACTAAGGGCTTTAACGAAGTTATTGTTGTTCAACTGGGAGAGGGTAACAGGTTCGATTCCGATGGCGGTGAGCGTCGACCGGTCGGGGGGGGCGGTTGAGCGGGAACAGCAATACTCCTCAGTGTAAACTCCTCTGTTAACGGCCTCCAATGTAAATACCACGTCCTCCTTAATGAATGCACGAGAAACAAACTGGGTAGCCGTGTTTATTTAATTCTGTAGAGATGTATACAGCGGAGTGTACACAATCTGATTTGCACAGACGAAGGAGACTGCCACCCTGTTTTTCGCTCACGTCTTCCCACAAATCAATGTTGGCTTTGTCTCTCTTGTTCATATTCATAATATTTTTCAGGGCTGCTGTCAAATGCCCTATAGGTGAGGAAGAGTTAAAGTCAAATCCCAGGGTGGCTCCCAGGACGACAATAAATATTGTAATGTGTGAGGTTTAGATTTTGTGTGTTTCACAAAGGCTCATCAACAGATGTGCACTCATCTCATATAAGTAACAAGGGAATGTAAATACAAAAGTGTCTTGGGCAGAAAATTATATGCAACCACCAGCCACACCGGGGGGCGATGACTAAAGCTGTTTCAAGTGTCAAAACACTTCAACCGTATGATTAATTTAACAGACTAAACTCTGGGAAACGTATAGCTATATGCTCAGCAGCAGGAGGGGAGCTTCAGGAACTCGATTGTGTGGGAACATGCCCTCAAACTTCACCTCAATCTACAGATTTTTCCTCCGTTACGTCTCTCTCTCCTGTGACGTCCAGTAAGAGGGACTATGGTCCCTCGCTGTCCCTAGAAGGAGGGATCCGATTTCTGGGTTAGCAAATGAGGTTTGGCCATACCCAGGTTTCTCCCTATTCCCTCTGGGTTTTGGGGGCCAGTGAAGCCTACTTGCAGTTTGAGACTGTAAGTATCAGATCAAGGGCCATACAAAGAAATGTGACTTGACTTTGAGGCATATTGGTCATTCCAGATAAGACGGGTGCCAGCTACTGTGACGTCCATGAAGAACAGAAATGAATTTCTATTTAAACGCTAACCTGGTGCAGATGGTTTGTTACACATAACCATCTGGGAAGGCGTCCATGGAAACGGGCTGGCACTTTCAAAAAATACTTGGCAGGTGATTGGATGAACCATCTGTCTATTACGGGCTAACTTCAACCAATCAAATCAACGAACCATATGACGTATTAGGAGAGCACCGAAGAGGAAACACAGCAAGCCGCGGTCTGATGAACTTTAAACGCTAGCTAGGAGTCAGTGTAACTAGCTATGTAGTTAGCATGTCAGTAGACGATACTTGCCGTCTTTGTAAGGAAAACGCTAACCTACGCTACGATCTTTAGGAGCCGCCATTGTTGTTTTCAAACAAACAGTCGCTTCTCGCTGTCGTCACACCTGAACCACGCCTGTAGCTGCCAGTAGTTCCTCATAGGACGCTGATTGGTCCGAACCAGTGTTGGTTCGGCCACAAGCAGATAACTTGAAGCCTGGCGAGATGGATTCTCGTGTGAGTGTGATCTCTTTCTTAAAGCAGGTTACGTCATAACATGTCCTCAGACCAGGGGGTGTGAGTGTGATCAGAAATCTATTGAACTGCTTCACAGTTGACCTTGAGACCCGACGCAATTCGGCAGAATCATCCCGACTCAGTTCCTGGAAATGGGAAAGTGAACTTCCTGTACGCTCCAGATAACTCATTTTGGCCCCCCTGGAGCTCAACTATGGTTCTTCTTGCCCTCCCTCTTCTCCACTCCTCTCTCTCCCCTCTCTCGCTAGTCTGGCTTTTCTCCAACTGTGTTTTTTGTTGTTGTATATTTGCCAATAAATTATCCACTCAACTTTTCCAAATTCCAGAAGGATCTGATCTGATCTCATGAAACTCTCATGAATCTATTATCGGGAAACCTGGTTTAGACGCGAGGTCTGCAGAACACCTGGGCTTAAACACGAAACTAGATATCTTAGATTTTGGATATCATAATATTGTGATATGGCATACGTGTTTTAAAGGCTGCATTACAGTGAAGTGATGTCATTTTCTGAACTTACCAGACCTGTTCTAGCTGTTCTATTATTTGCCTTTGGCCACTTAGTCTTTATATCAGCATTACTGATGACTATTTATAAATAATTGTGGAAATATTTAGTGAAAGCACCAATAGTCATCCCTACAATATTGTCACAATATCAATATCGAGGTATTTGGTCAAAGATATTGATATTTTATTTTGTCCATATCGCCCAGCCCTAATTGCTGCTATACTTGAAACTGTAGTTCTCTATAGTTTCACTTGAAACTGTTATGTTCATTTTGCACAAAAGTTCTTAATACAATTAGAAAATAGGCTTTACCATGTGTTTATTTTATATAGACTATTTATTTATTGAATTACCAGAAAACATGCTATATCGTGATATATATATCGTTATCGAGATATTAAAGGACCTATATCGGGATAGAATATTTTGGCCATATCGCCCAGCCCTAGCGGTGTGCATATCTCACATGCTCGAAGTTACGTCACAACTCAGAACAATAGGGCCGGCGTTTACACTTAAGTGGCCTTTTGATGTTTACGCTAGCTAAAAATTCTCAACCAGGAAGAGGAGGAGGAGGAGGAGGAGGAGGAGAGGGGAGAGGAGAGGAGGGTACACGGGCATACCTCGGCAGAGGTGTCACCTTCGTCTTTTAAGGAGCCAAGCAGACAGTGACCTGCATGGCTCTTCCTCAATGTGAACATGACTCATGACCACTGGGGCGGGGGACAGGGTGCTGTGGTCCGAGTGAGGCTAAGTGCTATGACGTCCTGTGTGTGTGTGTGTGTGTGTGTGTGTGTGTGTGTGTGTGTGTCTGTGTGTCCCGTCTTGCAACCATTTACAGTCATCTGTGTTTAGGACAAATCGCTAGTGTTGTGTTGGTATCTTATTAAGTGTGGAGCTGTGTCGCTGGGACCAGCCAGGAGAGAGAGCATGGGTCAGGTTGTGTTGCTATGTCTGCTATACCGCGTCCACAACAGTCAACTAACGGCTAGCTACTGGAGGTCTGGTCTTTATCACCTTTCACTCACATAAACACATAAGCAGTTACCTTGCTGTTACCACACACACACACACACACACACACACACACACACACACACACACACACACACACACACACACACACACACACACACACACACACACACACACACAATAATGTAGCAAAACTAGATTAACTGAGATACAACAGGTTCCTGGATGCAGTCATTTAAATATTGCTCCATAGTAGTAGAGTAAAGTAGCCATTTCTCAACTGTAGTAAAACATAGAATATAATATGGCTTGTTTCTATCCAGTAAAGGACATTTTCTCCTGGTAAAAATTCAAGTTTACGTCCCAGTCGGTCCATTATGTGCGCCATCTAGTGGATGGCTCCAAGAATGTCACCCGGGGCACATAGCCTGCTGTGTGGGATTCTAATTATAGTCGCCTGTGTGTGTGTGTGTGTGTGTGTGTGTGTGTGTGTGTGTGTGTGTGTGTGTGTGTGTGTGTGTGTGTGTGTGTGTGTGTTGTGTGTGTGTCGTTTTATGCCGCCGTCTGTATGCAGACAGATCACTCTTGAGTGACGCAAACACTCGCCCAAGAAACAAGAGGAGAGTGCACATCTTTCCTCCCGCTCCCTGGGATGTCTCGTCTTCCTCTCCCGAGCTGGACATAACAGTCGCTAAAACATTGTAACATCGTTTCTAACTCAGAGGATGTTGCGCTTTTGCAGAAAAGACGCCAGGGTTTTTATGGTTTATTGAAATTAGGTCTTTTATTTTATTTCTGCATGCAAGTTTAGGACTGGAGACTCTGGAGACAACCGATGAGAGGACAACGGAGGATGGATGTGATGGGTGTGCTGTTGAGCGAGAACACGAACTTCACCAATGGATTTATTCACGTCAACCTAACGCAGACTTACCCATCACACGCGGCGGGCAACAAGAAGGCGATCGCGTTGCCCGTTCTGATGTTCGCCGGCGGGGCGCTTGGGAATATAATCGCGATAGTAGTCCTGTCGATTTCACGGCAAGAGCGAAAATCGTCTGCTTTCTACACGTTGGTCTGCGGCTTGGCCGTCACGGACCTCCTCGGAACCTGCCTCGCCAGTCCGCTAACCATCGCCAACTACCTGGACGCGCACGTGCTCCGGGACGACCACCTGTGCGCCTTCCAGTCCTTCCTGCTGCTGTTCTTCGGCGCGGCGGGACTGAGCATCATCTGCGCCATGTCCGCGGAGCGATACATGGCGATATGCTGCCCGTACACCTACCGCCGGTGGGGAGTGGGTCGACGCTTCGCGCAAAAGTTTCTGTTCTCCATTTACGTTTGCAACATCGTTTTCTGTTGCCTTCCGATGCTGGGCATGGCCAGGAGCGAGCTGCAGCCGTCGCTTACCTGGTGCTTCATCGAGTGGCGGAAGCGGGACCCTCTGCCGGCCGCGTACTCGTTCTTCTACGGCACGACCAGCCTGTTGCTGATACTGGCAACGATCGTTTTTAATTTCGCGGTTTGCGGAACTCTGCTGCTCATGCGCCAGAAGACGGTGCGGCGGCGCGTGACGAGGGGGAGCGTGCGCGAGCGGTGGGTCGCGCTCTCCTCCGCCGCCGAGACGCAGATGATCGCTGTGCTCGTGCTGACGTCGGTGGTGGTGCTCGCGTGCTCCGCGCCGTTAGTGGTAATGACAACTTTATTATTATTATTTTAATACAGACGAATGTGCATCCAACTGCAGAATATGGAGGCCTATTCATGTGTCGGAAATAGCCGTGAATGACAGCTTTAGAGAAAGTAAACTATGGGGCTCAAACCTAAAACTAAAAATAAAACTAGTCCTACAATAAACCTGGTGGGCTACAACTGTTTTTTAACTTGATATGATGCTCCGCAATATAGTGCATTATAATAGACTGTAGAATTGGTTAAATACATTTCTTAAATAGATTTGATAAGACATCAACTGTGCCACCAAATGAGTGTGTGATCAACTGCTGATAATGACCGTTGTACCTCGTTTGTTCCAGGCGCGAGTATTCGCCAACCAGATCATGCACCAAGACTATTACCAAGCGGATCTCACGGCCATCCGGATAGCCTCGGTGAACCCCATCCTGGACCCGTGGATATACATCCTGCTGAGAAGGTCTCTGTTCAGGAGGATATTGAGGTCGTCCAGGAGGGCCAGCAAATCAAACAAACGAAGCTCTCCTACCTCGACACAAGCTCTGTTTTACCCCTCGAGGAACCACAGCCACGTCTTGGCGCAGCTCCTGTGCAACGCCAACGTCATCACGCAGCTGCCAGCGTTCACGCCGTACGACGCAGAGGCTCAGCAGCAGCCCCGCGTGAACAGTTAACACCGTTTGAAGTGTCGAGTTCAAAGTCAAGAGCACGTCACGTCTTTTTGTTACATATTTAAGTCTCACAATGTCAAGACAACAGACTTCAAGGGTTTGTCAAAGCCAATACAGACATACCGAATCGATTGTAAGGCTTACATATACAGCCTGTGTAAAACATTATTTTTTACCGTTTCGCCTGAATTTGTAATTATATTTATACTGTACAACATTGTCTAATAAACAAATGTGCTTTAAGTTGCGATTTAATATATTTGGATTTTAATATATGCCACCTAACTTTATAAACATTTGTGTGTTAACAAGGAACGTAGCAGGCAAGGTTCTGCTTTCAGACACCAGGGGGCAAAGAACTAATTCAACAATCAATTATTCCACAATGCATTTATTCCTTTCTGACATTTAAAAATAGCATTTTACTAAACTTAAGCTGACAATAAGGTGCTTAGGCCAGGGTCAGAAATTAACTTTTGTCCCATGGGGACATTTTTTCTCCCCTTATATAAACAGGTACATCAGTCAAGAGAAAATAATTAAATGAGTAGACACATTGTCCTCATAAAACACTAGAATACATAAAAAATACATTAAACATCTACCCAGTAGCTATTTCCAGTGTCCCCAGAGGCAGTTTCCATTCGTACAACTGACAGAAGATAACTAAACTTATTAACATGACAACATTAATAACACTGGCTTCCTTGACTGGGCCAGATTTCTAGTCCTTGCGTTTCAGATTTTCTAGGGCATTTTTGTAAATTAAAAAAGGGAGAATTTCACATTGATCGCAAATTAATGTCTGACCCTAGTTGTGGCACATCTTCACAATAATCCTGTACCTCAACACCATAAATAAAAATCTATAAACATCGGTTCAGTAAAAATTATGCCTTTTCAAACACACAAAATAACCGAATTTTGTACAACTTTTACAGAGTGGCCCGTCACCATACTAGTATATTTACACTGCAAGTTTACAGATTTACAGCAAACCCCTGCCGCCCCGAAGAGATTGTTACAATGGGGTGTTGACCTACATTACATTTACACAGAGGTGAGACATGACCCATGTTGCGTTTTCTAACTTTCCTCCCACCTCCCGTTGTATTTTTATATGGCCTCGGTCCTCTCGCCGGGTTACGAGACGCCCTCGGGCCTCTCGCTGGGTTACGAGACGCCCTCGGTCCTCTTTGAATCTTTTGCTTTACTTCTCCTTTTACGAATGGCAGGACATCACGTGAGGAACCCTTTTCAAGCTAACTGTCCAATCCGCTTTATGACTTTCATCTAAAATCGAACTTTATTTTTTAATTTTTTATTTATATATCAAATCATTTTTTTAGCTCCTTAATCCTTCCTGGGGGACATGTGTTTCATAAAAAAATGTAGACTTTGAAAAAGGCAAGCAGAAGGCAGAACTATCCCAGGACAAACCGACTGGCCAGACATGTTCATGTTTATAAAAAATAATTACAATAAAACACTATTATACTATTGCTATAATAGAAAGGGTGCGTGTGTGTGTGTGTGTGTGAGTGGGGGGGGGGGTGGGGTTGAAATGTAGGGCTGGTGTGTGTTCAGTTTGAACTTTCAAGCGATAGACCGGTAAAAAAGTGAACTTTTGAACAATTCAACACCAGAGAATCAGGGTGACATTCATGTAAATAAAAAAAACAGACAACCTAAATAAATCTGCAACAGCTCTCAATTGGATCTCTAACACTCTCCCATTCTTTTTTTATTGTGATCTCTCAACTGATAACAGAAGAAAAAGTGTGTGCCATAGATATAAAGTATACTCCAAGTACATATAGATGGCACGAAGCTAAGTGCTCACTAGGTACTACATAGCCTAATCATCACAAACCATCTTAAAATTACCCTTTTAATAACGAACGGGATCAAAAAGCCTTCATTTTCCTCATATTTGTAATAATAGAAATAATACATTTCCTTTTGTTGTTTGTCCAGTTCAGAGGAAAGCTAGCTAGCCAGTCCTCCTTGAAAAATACAGATTGTGTTGATTGCTGAACTAATTTTGTGTTGATTTACAAAGTGCAAATCTGGTGGTTCAGGGAATCTGTTTACATAGATACGCATGTACATATACGTACAGATCGTTCACTCCACCATAATCTGAAATCCTGAATAAAAACATTAAATAAACAGATAATCAATTATTAAATATAATTCTAATTAATTATTTCAACAGTTTTGACGAGTTGATTTTAACATTGTCTCATCTAACACAGCTCACATTTGGCAGTTGGAAAATATGCCGAAAACAAATATATAAAAAATAAAAAATTCTAGAAGGCCCATCCCTGGCCTGTACACATGTTCTGTAACATTATTATATCGAAGTTCAGCTTGCTTAATTTTGATATTCACCCGTCTTCTCTGGTCCAAACGGTCTATGGCTACAGCAAACGGTAGCTATATAAAGTCAACCACGCCTAACAGGACAGGTCACTGACCACTCTAGCCATGAGAAATAGTCTCACTATCAAGTCAAGCAGAAGACGTACGTCATGATTTTTAGACCACGGATCAACTTCCCCAAACCCTTTATCCCATATGATCATTTGGAAATGTACTTTCCAAATAGATTTTTGGCACCTGAAGACGAGTATTTTTGTTACACCGGTCATGTCTGTTTAGTAGATTTTGTTCCCAATATGGGTAGGAGGTTTCTCCTATGAAAGTATCCGCCTATTTTTGAGGAGTAGTGTGAATGCTGAAAAGAACAGAATTAGTCAGTTGATCTGCTAGGCGTGCCTGCATGCTGGGAAAGGGGAGGGGCCTGGAATAGCACAGAACATTCCGCTACCATGCCGAGTTAGTATTATATTAGTAGCCGGTAGCCGTTATGGAAAAAAAATAATATAAAAAGACTGAATAAATCTTTTCTTAATTGAAATGTTTGATTTTATCGGGCTAATATTTCATTTTCGCACATACAACAAATAAGTATAACGAGAGCATCATTGAATTTGGGTTCTGATTAGTGGGACAATCAAATCAACATGGAGCTCGGTTTCCTATGAAAGTTTATAAAAATACTCAACCTGTGGCTTGATAGAAAAAGAAAAAAAAGGATTCAGATGCAAGGTGTACACACCACTTGTGCACGCACATACACACACACTCAGCAATGGTACAGCGCAGAGTTAAACAACAAAGTCCAACCTCCAATCAGATGGCTGCCATCATGTTTGAAACCAGCCAATCCTGGGTGTCACCATGTCTGAAACCAGCCAATCCCGGGTGGTCCCACCCAAAATCCACCCCATAACGTCGCAGAGTACCAAAACTAAACCAATAAATTAAAATAAATGATATGCCGCTAAACCGCTAAGAGAAGTGACTAAGGAGGTGGATTTGTGGGACAGGATAAGGATACACGCCATTCTGATGTTACGACTACATCTCCCATCTTCTCATCTCACCCCCCCCCCCCCCCCCCCCCCCCAACCAACC
>OOFB01000415.1:20974-32229 GCA_900323305.1 Trachyrincus murrayi
CACACACACACACACACACACACACACACACACATTCACACACACACACACACACACACACAGTAAAGATATTGACTATTCTTGCTTATTAAACATTTATTTATTTATATTATTCATTTACTACCAACCCCCCCCAAGGAAAACAACAACAAGGACACGTGTGTGTGTGTGTGTGTGTGTTCGTTCTCCTACACAAGAGCAGCTTGTCACCTCTTGGCAGCACAAGAGGCCACTTCTATGTGTAGTAACAGGAGATGGAGCTCAGGCTCACATTATGCCACATCACTGCCACTAAGCCACAAAAACCGCTCACAATAGAATCCCATTGAGTCGCACAGGAGGAGAGTAGTGGTGGTGGTGGTGTTGACTCATCATGACCACTCACCTTCGTGGTTTGTTTCTCCTTCATGATAATTCTTGATAGCAGCACGACCCATATTGGCATTGTGGCCTTGACTGCAGAAACAGAAAGCGTGGACGGAAGGTTAGCTTTAATTTAATACTCACCATTTGCAATGCTAAAAAAAAGGGGGGGGGGGGGGGTTATGAAAACTAGTGGTTGGCATTTGGTGGAAGTACTGAACATGCCGTACCTGTAAGGGCATGGCACTACATACGTAGTTGATTATGGGTTGACGTGTCTGTGGTCAGTATTCACAACGTTACAACCCCACACACCCTTGTCAAACACGCCACATTCATCTGTCATCAACTACAGTCTTTACATACAGGATGTCTGATTTCATAAGGTTTCTTGGTTTTGGGTGAAAATGCTAATCATTGCAAATAGCCTAAAAGGAAACCAAAACAAAACAAAAAAAGACACGAGCACACATTCTCAATGGAAATTGATCAAAGTTACGGGGCGCAGGGGCCCGCTTTGTTCCTTTTTATGATAATGAATTGGATCCTGTGCAACACTGCGGAAAGTTTACACGGCAGGGACCCGGGGACCCTCCCCCCTCATGTAACACGGGGCTCCTAGCGCTGGTCTCATGGAGCCTACACAAGCTCTGCAATCAGACCCACACGTACACGTGTCCTTTAAAAAGCACGTAGCTACGGAACATAAGACATTAAGTCACACGGTCGCTGTTAGGGAGTCAGGATTGCGTGTTGACCAAACGAGTCATCAACGCGAACCATTGATGTAAAGTCGGCTGACTTAGCATTAGCTGGGGCTAGCTGGCACTACACACACACACACACACACACACACACACACACACACACACACACACACACACACACACACACACACACACACACACACACACACACACACACACACACACACACACACACACACACACACACACACTTTAGGCTGAGGTTGAAATTAAAACCGGTGTGTGATACTTACCGGTGTGTGCGTAAGAAACGGGCACCTTCCATATGCTAAAGTGGGCCGAGACGGAGGCGAAGTATTTCCCGAACGCCAAGGGGATGATGTACCAGCGGAAGTATCTGCTCGGCAGCTCGATCTTCGGGACTCCCCATGCCCGCAACAGCGGCGGGAGGAAGATGACGATCGAGAAGATGTGGAAGAGCGACACCGTGACGGGATACGGGAACCCGTTGAGGATGATCTTGTTCACCACGTTGCCCCCGGAGCTCACGGTGTACCAGCCCACGCACAGGAACGCGATCCGGACCCCTTCTTTAACCGGGGGACGCTCCACCGCAGCCATCTTCCACTTCTCCTGTTTGTCGGGAAGATCGCGAAAGTGAGACGTGGAGCGCGATGTACGTCACTTCCGCTCGTCGGCTACTTCAGCACGGAAGTAGTCCGGCCCGGGGTCCCATGCGTTCTCTCGTGATGCACATCGGATGGTTGAGTCTGTGGTTCCTCACGACTACAATTAATACGTTTTCTAGTTCATTTTTTCTTATTTGTTTTTGTCTGTCTTCCACTTCCCGTCCAACCCACAATGACAGCAGACCATTATAGAGTTGTTGCCTTATAAAGGTGGGGTATGTGGAGTTGGGAGGTTTCTTTTGCAGTGCTTTATAGTTGACAATCACTGAGTTAGTAAGTGTGGTATGGTTTGCAGTGGATGCGTTTCTTACCGTTTGCAGCCATCTGAAAGGGTGTTTGCTGTTCCCATTACCGGGTTAGCATCATCTTGGCCTGTGTGTATTTATGGGAACATATTTATTGCATGCTTGTAATAAACCTTGACACCTTTTTTATGATAACTTAGTCATCTTTCTTTATTATTGACCTCAGTATTAGGGGTGTTATGAATACAAATACAACCCAAAGCTAGATTGTTATCTATGGATATGGTTAAATACAATGGTTATTGAACAGGAAATGGTATGCATGAATTTAACCTAAGGGCCTGAATATGACTACACCCTCAAGAAGTACTAGTTTATGCATGAGGTCTGCATGGTAGCATCATGTATATTAATTTCATAGAACTAAAAAGGGATATAAATTAGACGTATTGCAAGGGACAAGAAATTCACAATTTCAGCATTTTTTTTATTAACACTTATCAACACGTCCACTGAAAAGGACTAAGTAGCAAATATGTTCTCTTGTATTCGACGAACACAAAAGGCTGTTTCTGTACATTCACTAAGGCTCTGTTTTAGGGAAATCCCACATTTCCATAAGGCAAACGATATTTAAAGGAATGGTATCAAGTACATTTTCCAGCATATTATTATATTTCCATTTTCCTCACAGTACAAAATGCATTATTGTAACATCCTCTGGCCTCCATTTTGAATTCATATTTTACAACCAAAATACCCAGGAAGAGGCAAATATGAAACAAAACAAACACATTATAAAAATGTGTAATTTTTAGATAATTTCCCTGTGTAGGATATGTTGGTGTTGGCAAAAGAACAATCTGGAATGTTGCCATCGCATTAGCTAATGAAATCTATAATCAAAGAACAAAGGTTTCTGCCAAGCCTCAATAGCTTTGTATAGGTACTAGGTAGCGAACAAGTATAAAATATTGATATTCATACGCGATGGCCACATTTTTGGTTGCAGCAACACAGACCCTTCCAGCTGAGATTTAATCAGTTTGGTGTTGCATCCGTCAAACTGCAGTCACATACCCTGGAGAAGACAACTTCCTTTATTCCTTTGTAGAATTGTTGGGCTCTGCCTTCACATCACAGGGAAAAAAAATGAATGAAGCAGCATTTGTTGAGGTTTAAATGCTTTTAAGTTACTTCACCAGGTATCTCAGGACAAAGTTTATACAGGAGGAGGTAGTGTGTAATGATTTCAAAGTTGAAAATTAATGATCTATCTTTCAGTTCTGAATGTTTACCAACATGAAAATGGTGCCCAACAATTCTATAAATGTCTAATCTCATCTTCCGAATGTGTGCCAACTGAATGTAAAACAACCTAATTTTCCTCAGCAATGCCAACGATCATGGAACATGGGGGGAGTTAATATAGTTATGGGTCTTGTGAACCAGATCTCTACAGTCGTGTTAACTGCCAACTCTTGAGCTGGCAGATTCTGCATAGCCTTACTTTAGTTATCAGCCTTACAAAAACCTTAACGATGGTGCAGCCAAGCCACGTCCACCAACCTGTAGGCCGCTTCCCTCCAATGTGCAAAGGAGCAGGGAAGGGTTCTGAAATGTGGTCAAGACATCCAAACCTTGCCCTTGTATTGGAGAAGTAATCAAGGACACCACTTACACCTCTTAGAAATCAGAAAAATGACAACCTAGGTTCCTAGTCCAGACAGACGTATGGCAGTATATTCAGCCGGCTCTCGTCTCCGTGCGGGTCTAAAGATATGCACTCGGTCCAATCGTACCAGTGTTCCTTGGTGTCATAGCAACCGTTCACCCCAGGCCAATGCCTGGTGTGTAACCTATGGAGGTCCTCCATCGTGACGTCCCGGCTGACGCCGGGAAAGTCTGTGACGGAACCCTCCGACGCCACCACGTGCGTCTGCCTCGCCTCTCTGGTGTGCACCCCCTGCTCCCCATCCTCCTCCACCTGCTGCTGCTGCTCCTGCTTAAAGTACTCGCTCATGAAGAAGTGGGCCCCGGGAGCACGAGGGGCCCCCAATGTGGTGAGAACGCTGCTCTGCTGGCTGAGGTAGGACTGGATGACGTCGTTCCTCGACAGCTCCTTCCAGTTGGTCTGCTGGAAGGGGCTGGGCAGCACGGGAGGGGGCAGGGCCACCGCCTCAGCATGGATCACCTCTGGTCCGGGGCTGCTCCAGTTCTTCTTCTTCTTCTCCTCCTCCACCCGCCTTTCTGCCTCCTGGCTAGACTCCTTGCTGGAGCAGGATTTGATCTGGCCCGTGACAGGGTCAAAGGTCAACCTCCTGTCTTTTAACCGGACCGGTTTAGTGGTGTCTTCCGGCGGGGCGTGTCCATCTAAATTCACAACGTAATCCTTAGGCCTGTACTTCTTCCTCTTCTTCCTCCCTGGACCGCCGGCGGCCAAACCGCCGACCTCCAAACCGCCCACGTCCTTCAAGGTGGAGGAGGAGGAGGAGGGGCTGAGGTTGTGCTGAGAACTGGGCGTGTTAGAGAGCCAGCTGCCCTGAGAGTCCACAGCCGCAGTCGTCCGCAAGTCGTCTGTGTGCGAGCCTTGAACGCAGACATTTAAAGGCTGTGGAGGAGGCAGTGGCGGCGAGGGTCCCGGTCCAGAGATATCCATGGACAGAGGTATCCCACCGGCTGCTGTTGTCGTCGTCGTTTTCGTCGCAGTCTGCTTAACACCACCAACACCGCTTTCCTGCTTTGGGGTGCGGGGGCTGTGGGAGGACGAGCGGGGGCTCCTAGGCTGACACTGGCCCCCGGAGGAGGCCTGTTCCAGCCTTGCATGCTGCTGTAGTAGTGAGGCCTTCAGCAAACTGGAAGCGCTGGGCGAAGCCCGGGTGTAGCCCAGAGAGCTGGGATGAGGTCTCACCGTGTTGACGGGGATCTTATTGAGCCGGTCATCATCCAGGTGTTGGGACGCCTCCTTGTCTGTAGAGGGCGGATGAGCATGAGAGTCCGAACCATCTGTAAACATGTCGGAGCCCGCGGCGGTTCCCTTTGATGGCAGAGGTGGTGTGTTTTGGGGTTTGTCGAAGGCGAGCGTCTTGGCCATCTTTGCTGGTAACGGCGCTCCATCTTTCTGCTGCTCACATCGGCGCTTTCGGTTACTCGGCTTGTCCACCTTCGGGGAGTTGTTGAAGTCGTTGCGGTTCTTCAGCTCGGGGACCGGTCGACCCGACGGGAGGGTGGGTGGCGGTGGAGTGGAGAGGTCTGCCTTACTGAGAGTAGCCCCTCCATTGGAAGACCCTGAGGTGGGGGCGAGGCCCTTGGACAGCCCATCGGCCTGCCCAGGCTCAATCAACTTCTGCCAGTTACGAAGGAGCTTTTTGGCCCGCTTGGCGAGATCTTCATTCTTGGTCTTCTTCCGCACGTCGTTGATCAGCTTGCCAAGACGGGTTTCCTTGAAAGACATCAACGATCAATCAAGTAGTAGAGGATATGACATCATTCATTTGCAGCTAAAAAATAATGTACATTGTTGGCATTTTTTCTTTTTTAAATTACAGTGACCTACCTCCAGTGCCTCTTTGGTAATGGGATATTTCTCCAAATATGAAATTACTTCCATAACTGCCACCATGTTGCATATCTGCTGAAAATGGAAATTATATTATGTATACAACTGTAACAGATCTAGATTTAAACACACATCATAAAATACATTGGTATGGTTAAATAATCAAACTCCACTTAAGGGGCAGAAAAACATTTGCATGAACTTTCAAATGTGCACCTGTACATGTTTCTCTCTCACTGGTTTCAGAAACGTTATGACAAATTGAGAACGTATGCAAATGAAAGGGAATACCAGAACCCCCAACATAATAGAAGACATGTATTAGTGTGTACAAAATGTACATTTGAGCCTGCATGTATCAAAAGACCTCAAAAATAGTAAAGGTGACCCTTGAACATTATTATTTGATTTAGGACATAGTCATCCTCTTTTACAAAAGAGGGGTTCTGTTGTTTGGCAAGGGGGAAGGTCACCCTTTAGCAAGAAGTTAGTGTTCGTTGCCAAAGCAACAATGTTTGCACTCCTTTGACCAATTCCTATGTCTCCTTAGGACTAATTCCTATATAAACGTCTTTGAAATAACATGGCATTGAGTAACACGGGCGGTCGTTGGAGGAACCCCAGCGTGCAGGACCATGAAAGTGTGCAGGGATCGGGGCAGTGTGTACGACACTACAGCCAGACAATCAAAGTCCTGTACAAGTTGACAGCGGGTCCCTCGGCAAGTTCCCCTTATTACCCACCGATTGAACCGGTTCCTTCCCCCAAGCACTCCTAACATAAACACCAACGAAAAGGTACGAGGACAATCAGCACCTTCATGACCCGCAGATACACTCACTACGCCGATTAGCTACAGCTAGTTAGCCGGGTCGTGATTCGGAACATGAACACTACTTCTGAGTTTACTTGTTGATGCTGATTCTGTCAAACCCGTCCGACGTGACCCGGGCACAACAACAGGGTGTACACACTTTCCCCACGTCGCTCGGTTTTAATACTCAATACTTACATTGCTTTGGCCGTCGATGGCCTGGACCAGCCGGTCTCTCATGAGCTGCGGGGTCGCCGTAGCTGCTGTCATGCCGGGCAGCGGGGGTCTAGACGACGGTCTCTCTGTCCCCCACCACCACCCAACCCCCCCAGAACACACTCCGGCTATGGAGGGTGACGAGCCGACACTCACTCGCCTAACCAAAGCTGCACACTATGAGAATAAGCACCATGTTTTACGGTGCTTATTTCCCGGCTGTGGACGGTCGACGCCGCGTATTGTTTGCGATTGCGCTGTGAATGACGGGAGCGTCGTGTCTTTGAGCTCGGCTACCCACGGACTGGTAGCCTTCGGTCCGGCCTCCTCCGCAGGCTTTTCTATGGCAGCGAGACAAAGCATGCCGGGAAAACGTACGTCACGACGCTTCGTCTGCGCGTGAGTGCGCACCACAGGCACGGCTCTCTGTTCGGGGTTGAAGCGTTTCTATTATAATAATAATAATAATAATAATAATAATACATCTATGGTTATGATATGGTCTATGGTGTTAAAATAATTCATATCTAATAAGGGTTTTGATTCGTTTGGTGGACTGGTGGTTCTCGTTGTCACATTGGCAAAATGTGATGTTTCATTTTGGATAGAAATGTTTAAGTGAATTGCTCGTTTTCAGTGTAAAACTTTATTATAAAAGAAAGTAGTAACATGACGATATGTTCCAGAAATGCCCATCCATAGCAGTAAAGTTTAATTTAAGTAATTGAGATCACTAAAAGCAGTTTACAGTAAATGTCTTTTTGTCAGTCACTGTTACTACAGAACAGGTACCTATATGGTAACATAGGGGATATTAAAGAAAGAAAACAAGACTTTCCAAACACTTTGAGTACCTCATTTCGTTTCCAACATAAAAAGGAATTTTTAATTGGTTTGCAGCATATCAAACTAGTAAACAGGTAGAGGAGAGATTAACCCACTTAACATACATTTGTCAACCCATTTTTCAGCTTCAAACCGTTTTAAAAGGAATTTGTCTTGTCCCCTTGTCTTGTCTACTTCACATCTGCTATAAGAGACACATACCTACACCACATAACTAGCCAGGCCACATAAACGCCATATTCAGAGCTGGAATAAAAACAAGGAAGTCCAAACATAACCAATTTTATATGTTTGCCTCACATAGAAGACAAAATAAATATTGATTAATTAAGTATTGCACAATGCTGGTTACAAAGAAAAACGGTAGGAAGTTACAGTTAAAATGGCCTGAATGAAAACAGCCTCTTGGGTGGACCAGAGCGTTAGTGTTGCAGGATCCCAGTCTCCAGGTAAACCCATCAAGAACCAAACAATCTGAAGAATGAAGCAACAGTCACATTATTCTCATTTCAAACATTCACTCAATGAAACCTGTAACTATTATTTGGGTGAGACAGTCATATAATATGCAATAACAAACTTGTTTGGTATGTAAGTTGCATTCATTAGGTTTCAACAAGAGCCACACACTGGCGTAAGGTGTGTGTAATTTTGGATTAGTTTGGGTAGACGTTAACCATACTAACTACGTTAATTCCCTCATCAGGTCAGTATGGTAGTAACCATATATCATGTAGTGTATAATTCAATATGACAGCCCTTCTCCTAAACTTTTTCACAATCAAAACAAAAACACTGACTAGGTAAGGTTAATACCTAAACCGGTCATTATGGTAGTAACCTGAACAACATATATAATGCAATATCATAGACTCCAAAACATTTTCACAAACAGAATGAAAAGATTGAAGTAGGTAGGCCTATAAGGTTAAGAATACTCACATGACCATACAAAACATTATGAAGATGTTCCACAATGCAATGAAGACTCGAAAGTACCGCAGACTGAGCAGAAACTCCCTAATATTGTCGCCTGTAACACACACACACACACACACACACACACACACACACACACACACACACACACACACACACACACACACACACACACACACACACACACACACACACACACACACACACACACACACACACACACACACACACACACACACACACACACAAGGTGTTTGAAGCAGTAAGTATGTAAAAGTTGCAGGCACACAACACTTTCATATTCAACCTTTCTTCCGTGACAAACGTAGGGCCTACCCGTTTTGGGTCCTCCACCTTCATCTCCAAACCCTTGGGACTCCTTCCTCTTGCTGTAACACAACGCATGCACAGTTTCACTACTTAGTCTGACTCCACGGTGCAAAAATAACCTGCATGGCATTTGACAAAGTGCGATGACAACAGCAGCAAGTATAATTAGTAGTACTCACAGTTTAAAATTCAACACAGCTCCGGCGTTTATGAGAAGCGTCCTAAAAAAACACATTATTTGAGTGGTTTGACAAGCAAGTGTTACTTCGGTAGATAATGATGATGATAATAATAATGGTGAGGTGGCAGCAAGGCAAGCTTTTGGTTTGCCGATAAAAACAGATGAACAACACAATGAACGTTAACACGGGCACACGATCTAGATAGTTGGTTTAAAACATAAGACGGCGTTATGAACATAAATGTACTTATTTACCCGAATATCAACAGATCTCCGATCATTTTGTCCACATCCACACAACTCACAACATCCGCTTCCGCATACGCAACATGTAGCTGGCCAATAGCAGCAGTCGCTTCATAAGCACAACCCACAACGCAATAGCAATACAATAAAACATGTCAAATTAAATTAAATGTTTACAAAAATAATACAAATATTATTTTTAAGTTAAAAAATTATATTCAAACTTAATATCCATTCGGTCTTACGTGCCTAGGCTATCATATGATTTATTTGGAATAGACCGATTGCCCCATATTATCCATTTTATTAATTGACACCTTAATACATTTGGTATTAAACGTTCATACGTGTAAATCTGATCCAATATTTGTCTTCTTTTGAACGCAAAAATATGTGGAAGACATCTAAATGAAATAAACGCATAGCCTATTGTTCACACCACAGTGGTGTTTAAGGTAGCCTTGATCCGTTTATTTCCGCTATAGCAGATCACCTTGACTGTCACTACTACCCTGACATCGCTTCATCTCGTCGGTTTGACGCATCAAACGCATTTTGTTATTACTGATAATGTGGCCGATAGTGTGGTCGCTGCAACAGCAGACAATAGACATTGCCGACAGAGGAAGAGCCTCCGGTGAATAAGATATCCATCAAGCGCACTAGTACGCGCGAATAACCAAGAGAAAAATGAACTTCAACGGCATGCATAATGATATATGGCGCTGTTTTACGTGCACTTAACAGGATAACAGCAACGAGCGGTTAGAGTGGGGGGATACTAAATAAGACCAGGGGCTACAGAAGAAGAAGAGGAAGACGAAGAGGAAGAAGAAACCGTCTGGGGTGAGAAGAGGGACCGTGCAGATGCGGGGTATTAATAGGATGGTTTGAGTGGCAGCCTTTCTACTCGAGAAGACTGGGGCTTCGTGGCGAGTCGCCGAGGAAGAGGGGAACACAGTGCGCAGTTTGTATCAAATATAATTACGCTAGTAAAATAACTGATTAGAAACATGGACGTGTTGGGAGTTCTCAATCTGGCCGACATTGCCCAGACTTTCTCTAAAATGGGGATGTTTCCAGTGTTTGACCTGGCTTATTACATCGTGTCCATACTTTACCTCAAGTATGAACCAGGTCAGTATTTCTTCCTCTTTATTTGAATTGAGTGGTTGGTATTTTTTTTACGAGACGATAGGACTACCTTATTCTTGAATAGCCTAAACATGCATAGGCTATTCCATTGTTTTGTACAGACATCGATAAATATGTTTTTAAGTGTTACATGAGAGAAAAATGAGGTTTGTGTATTAATTGCTTCAGCATACACCTCTGAACGGCAGAGCAAATGTATTAATCAGATAGGCCTACTAATACAATAATCGTGTATTATTCTCCTAGGCCTATTTAGCCTACATAACTTCTGCAGGTTGCGCTGTTGCACCAATCTGACTCATTTTCATTTGGGGGAAAAAACAAAACACTACAACAGTCAACACAGTATAGACTCAAACAAACCGAACTTCTCCAAGGATTTCAATCGTTTTCATCACCAGAAGGGCCATGCAATCCGATAGAGAGCTTGTGCATACCAGCAGCCCTGTCAAGAAATAAATAGAACAGCCAAGAATAGACTCCGTCCGCTCAGACGCTTCAGACGCGTGTGGTCTGCATTATGTCGATGTGTGTAGGTGCTTGCAACAGACGAGTAACAGCCATTCTGACACTAGTGAAACAGCTATAGGGATTAACAAACACACAATAAAAAGGTGGTGGTCGCATACATGTTGTGCATGAGTCCTCATGAGTAGCCTAGGCCTATGTATCTCTAGTAGGCTACACTTGATGTAATGTGATAGTCGTTGCAGTGGGGCTAATCTCTTGGAGCAGAAACAGTTGGACTATAGATTAAGCAGGTTGTCATGAAGCCAAGATTAAAAAGGTGGTGTTTTGTCAAATAAAAGAGGATTGTATTTGAATTTGAAATATAAAGTAATAGACCTTGCTGTCACAACATAGAGTAGTGTTTATAGATAAGTCAATTCCAATGTGAATCCAAGGTGTTTCCCTAAGCTCTGTACTTCCTGGTTCCCAAATAAGCTCATAGGGGTTGACATTTA
>OOFB01000419.1:508-13605 GCA_900323305.1 Trachyrincus murrayi
TAAACCCGGTTGTAACCGGGTTACGTACTGGACTGCTTCTCTAAACCCGGTTGTAACCGGGTTATGTACTGGGTTAGGGCTAACCCTAACATATTCAGAGAGAGAGAGAGAGGGAGAGAGAGAGAGAGAGAGGGAGGGAGAGAGAGAGAGAAGAGTATAGGGTAGACATGGAGAGAGGGCGGGTGGAGGAAGGTGTATGTATAAAGACAGGACAGGAAATGGTACAGAAAGGTATATAGAGAGAAACAGAGAGACAACATAAAGAACGTTAGGATCTCAGGCCAGTGCTGTATTTGAAAGGGAGAATGAGAGCTCTTTATGAGTTAAACAGCCTAGCTATGATATCTGATTTCTGGAATCTAAGTCATGTATATTCAGGTAACTAAAATGTGGATGTGGAAGATGTAGAAAAATAAAAAGTTTACGCACTTGTTTTACCTGTATGAGTCCGGGTGTGTGTCTTAAGGTGGTCAGACCGAGAGAACTTTCTCTCACACGTCTCGCATTGGAACGGTTTAACTCCTAAACACATGTATGCACACGCACACACACACACACGCACACACACGCACACGCACACACAAACACACACACACACACACACACACACACGCACACACACACACATGCATGCACACACACACACACCAAACACAAATGCATACACACAAACACGCACGTAACACACACACAGGAACCATACACACACACACACACACACATAAGCACAAAAAAAACTCAATCACGACCATACAATCCATTACACACACACACACACACACACACACACAGGCACAAATATGCACACACAAACACGGACACATAAAGAGAGACAGAAGAACATTGTAGAGACCTGCAGGGAAGCCATTCCAAAGTGTGTACAGCTCTGTCAAACCGTCTCTATCAGAAGACACTCGCTCACCGCTACTATACAGTCACACCGTGCACTAGGAACACACACACAAATACAATACATCGAAAAATTATTGCCGTGCAGTTAGGCTGAGTCAGAGGCAGGGAAGAGATGAGAAGAGAGAGAGAGATGATAGTGGAAGAGCGGAGAGTGATTATGAGGCGAGATGCAGGTGTCCACCGTGGAGACTAACCCGTGTGTCTCCGCTGGTGTCTCTTGAGCTGGTCAGAGCGAGAGAACCTTCGCCCGCAGTCTGTGAAATCACACTGGTAGGGCTTCTCTCCTGCACAGAGGGAGGGGATATTGTCATGACGATGGATCACGACGCACACTGTGATTCAGGACGGGACACGTGGGAATATGGAGGAGAAACAAGATCATACAAGGATGCTTTCTCTTCTCTACTGGTGCTCCATTCACTATAAAGCACTTCATTACTATGCAATTTAAATCCTTTCTACGTATTTATTATCATAAATGTTTTCCAAAGATTGTTTACTACTATTACTAATAGATACACATACTATGATAATAATGTATTTCTATTTCTATTTCTAATTCTATTCCTATTTCTAATAAAATAAAATAAAATAAAATCTAATCTAATCTAATCTAATCTGATCTAATCTAATGTAATCTAATGTAATCTAAAATAATCTAAGGTAATCTAAACTAATCTAATCTAATCAATCCCTGGTAGGGAGGTGAAGCTACACGGGGTCACCTGTGTGTTTGCGGCTGTGCATCTGGAGGTGAGACAGCTTGAAGTAACGCTTGTTGCAGCCGGGGTACGCACACATGAAGGGCCGCTTCTCACTGGCCTCCGACCGCACGATGGCCGGGGTGATGCCTGGGACACGCCGCACATCCTGCTCACACACACACACACACACACACACACACACACACACACACACACACACACACACACACACACACACACACACACACACACACACACACACACACACACACACACACACACACACACACACACACAAACACACACACACACACACACACACATGCAGACATAAATTCACATAAACATGGGTGTGCACACACATACAGAAACATACAAACACTAGCATAAGCGGACAGCAACATAACAGCATGATTTAAATGCAGACCTATCAAGATACGATTGATACAAATTTAATTTTGGACGTCAATAATTAAAAACGGTGAACTTTAATTTAGATAATTATCATGGAATGGGCAATTAAATGTGTGCCCTGTGTGAATGAGTGCACATGCCTGTGGACTTGATTGTATTGAAATGATGATGATGCGTTAATTTACACAAGACTCGTCTGACCCCCTCATCACCCACTCTGTGGCCCCAGAGAGACGCTTAGTTACGCCTTTTACACACGTCCATTGACCCCGCACGCACACACACACACACACACACACACACACACAAGCCCTCCTCCCACCTCCTACACACACAGTATCACAGCTGCTATACAAATAGCTCCATCGCAACATTTGTCGACGTTACATATTCCTGATACAATGGTCATAATAATATTAATAATAGTAATAATAATATGCATATTATGTGATTTTCTTTTAAATATATGATTGGATATAGGGTGTGACTGGCCTCACCCTCCCCTCCTATTAACGACCAGTCTTTACCTTCTCACCCAGTGAAATGACTAATGAGTTAAAGAGTTTCACATACATTTCTATACATTTGTTTTAGCTTTTTTGCCTGCCCATACAAAACTGTACTTCCTTCAATATGTAAGCGCAGTACTTTTATTTTGAAGGACAACAAAGAAGGGATAGAAAGTCTGGAATGAAAGGTGAACCAGACCCTGGAAATAAAGAAAGACAGATTCCCAAAAAGTTGTGTTGTGGACTGAGAGTGGGTCTGGAGAATCTCTGGCCTGTGTGTCGTCTCCACTTGCTGACAGACAATAATTAAAATCTAATGATTTATTAACATGCTTGCTCTTGTATGGAAACAGTATCTCTAGCTACCATATTGTGTGTGTGTGTCTGTGTCCGTGTGTATGTGTTGCATACTTGTGTGTGTGTGTGTGTGCACAGCAGTATTTCCTATTCTAATGGTCATTGCATCAGAATGACCTCTCTGTCTGTTCCCTTCTCTCCCTCTATCCCCCTCGATCAGTAACACATCTCTCTCATAGGAGCTGTAGTGAAGTGTGGCAGGGCCTGTGTGTGTGTGCGTGTGCGTGTGTGTGTGCGTGCATGAGAGCGCACCCCAGGGAGCTCATGAATGTTTTCTGCATCTCTCAATAAGCACCGTCATTGTAGCACCTGTGACCCGGGTGTGTGTTGGTGTGTCCCCGTTTTGAACCTGAACACACGGAAAGGCGCGCGTGTGTGTGTGTGACTGCGTGCATGTGTGTGTATATGCGTGGGTGACTGCGTGCCTGTGTGTGTGTGTGTGTGCATTTGCGTGTTTGCGCGCGCGTGTGTGTGTGTGTGTGTATGCGTGTGTGCATGCATGCATGCATGAGTCCTACCTGTATGCCTCTGAAGACTCCATGCGTGTGGATGCGGTACTGCGTGCTGCAGCTATACAGCATCGGGCTGTTGGGGTCGCTCTCATAGCCTGCAGCATGGCTGTCAACACAGAGGATGGTAGAGAGACAGTTAGATAGAACTCTCTCTCTCTCTCAGTATCTGTATCTCTCTCTCTCTCAGGAGTCTCCAGCCAGAAGTGACGGAGAAGGCGCCCTATGCATTTGCCAGTACCAGAATGGTTCAATGAAAGGTCTAAGCACAACTATATCACCACTAGAAACTGGATACCGTCGTTAGGATGAGTGCTACATACAGCACATGTTTCCCAGTTCCCATCTTTCCCAGTGATTTGATACCCAATAGAATGAACAGAAAATAAACCCTGCGAAAGCAATTACATCCATTGTGGTTATATGATTGTGCAGCCATCTGTCAAGAAGCGGAGACATAGACATAGAAATGTTCCATGTAACACAGTGTAACATCCTGTACAGTGTGTTACACAGGGAGTGTACAGTATGTTACACTCCCTGTGTAACATCCTGTACAGTGTGTTACACAGGGAGTGTACAGTATGTTACACAGGGAGTGTACAGTATGTTACACTCCCTGTTGAGTCAATCTTTGTTGTTGTTGTTGCTACACCTCAGTACTAAGAAAAGCAGCTCAGAGTTTACAACATTTAGACAACAGTCTAATGAATTTGTGAACTGTGTGTGTGTGTGTGTGTGTGTGTGTGTGTGTGCGTGTCTGTATTTGTTTGTGTGTGTGTGTGTGTGTGTGTGTGTGTGCGTGTCTGTATTTGTGTGTGTGTGTGTGTGTGTGTGTGTGTGTGTGTGTGCACAAGCATTTTTCTTTGATGGGCCTTAGATTAAATCTGCAACAAAAATGAAACACACAGTGATATATACTTTCCTATTAAGACAACATTAAATCACATCGGACACATCCACAATATTATCTCATCTCGTACTCCCCCCTCTCCCCCCTCTCCCACCACCACCGTCCCTCCCTCCATCTCTACCAGACAACCCAAACAACTTTGACTTTAACTAGCGCACATATTTTGTAACGCAGCAGACGCAGTTCGATATTTCTTCGAGGAACACAAACGCGGCTCTGTCCCTGGACGCACAGCTGCCTGTTCTACCCCCCCACCCCCCCCTCCCCGTGCTCTGCCCAACACCTAGAACACAGAACAGGTAGTGTGTCTGCATGGGGGCTAATCTGCTCTGTTGCAGCCAGGAGGATGGGAGGCTGAGAGCTGTGCCGTGGGAGTGTGGGATACATACGTATGTATAGGATAGGATCACAGACTGCTCTTTGTTCCTCCAGCCTTCTCTCTCTCTCTCTCTCTCTCTCTCTCTCCAAGGACCTGGAGGCTGCGGGAGTACACGCCCCTAGTGTAAATCTTTCTACAGTGGTTTTTTTTGTGTTTCTCTACACTTTGTTGTGGTTTTGTCATTTGAAGCAAGGATGGAATGAATCGGTTGTTGATTCATTCGTTAACATTTGATGATGAGGAAACAGGGTCAGGGGAACAACGTACTGCAAACGGAGGCCACACACACACACACACACACACACACACACACACACACACACACACACACACACATACACACACACACACACACACACACACACACACACACACACACACACACACACACACACACACACACACACACACACACACACACACACACACAAACCAGCTCTCCTTCCCCATCGTATTAATATGATCAGAACAGCGCATACGAGTCTATTTTTGTTCGTTGGTGTTTGTTGCCATCGTGTGTTTGTGTCGTTTAATAACCGAGTCCTATAACAAAGCACACGTCAGCGACAAAGTCATATTGACAGAACAAAGCACTTTGAGACGCACGCAGACAGACAGACAGACAGACAGACAGACAGACAGGCAGGCAGGCAGGCAGGCAGACAGACAGACGCAAGCCCAGAGCTAATCAGGACTGATTACTTTAATAACCGAAAGCTTATCTGAATTTGACACTTCTGGCTGCGTGCCAGCCAGCAGCTCTGTAGCTCGTCAGGAACCGTGCGTGCTGTGCGATTAAACACGCCTGCCACAGTGGGGGGGGGTGGTCGGGGTGTGTGTAACCAAAACGGCCTCAGCAACTAGAGCAGGTAAAGTAATGAAACCAGGCAGGCGGTCTCGTGTGGATGAACATGACATGACGCAGGTGGGGGCTCCCAATGGGACCGCCCCCTGACAACGGTTGTCAGGCGGCACAGGCCTGACGTATGACGCAACCCACTTATTAGCACACTGCACACGTCCATCACCCCGTACCAGACACACTTTGGATGATCTGTCTGTCCGTCCGTGTGAGTGTGCGTGTGCGTATGTGTGCACGCGTGGGCATGTGCGCGCGTGGGGTGGGGGTTCACCCACTCACCATTCGGGGTCCACCGGCGTGATGTCGATCCGGGGCGGGGCGCCGAAGGGCAGGGAGGTGGGCCGGGCCATGAAGTCGGCGTCGGGCGTCCGGGACCGCTCCCGCTCCCCCTGTCTCCATGACAACGGCGGCAGCTGCAGGTTGCCCGAGAAGCGGCGTCTGCGGCGCCGCAGGTCGGACCCCAGAGTGCAGGAGGGCGCGGTGAAGGACTCGCTGAGGACGCAGTCTGGGGGCTCCTTAGTGTCCTGGGGGGAGGAGGAAGGAGTGGGACACCCGTCACTTCTCATTCTTTCTCCTCATAGAGATAAAGACTTCCATAGCGCTTGTGAAAACGTCAAGAGGCTCTCAGATGGAGTTCAGGGTTCGCCTCACACAGCCCCAGTCCACCGGTCTGAGGGGCCTAAATGTTCACCTTAGAGATATGCTCACCTAAATGTTCACCTTACAGATGTTCACCTAAATGTTCACCTTACAGATATGTTCACCTTAGAGATATGTTCACCTAAATGTTCACCTTACAGATGTTCACCTAAATGTTCACCTTACAGATATGTTCACCTTACAGATATGTTCACCTTTGACAGATGTTCACCTTAGAGATATAGAGATTGGCAGCCATTACTGTTATTTGGAGAGAGACAGGTGGGGAGGGGCTGGGGAGCTGTGACGTGTGTTTGTATACAAGATCGCTTTCAAATGCTCCATCTGCCCTCTAGCACTCAAATAAATGAATAATACTTTAACATAAAGTCATGAAATCACCATATGTAATTTTGTATTATTTTGAATTGGGAGAGAAGGATGGATGTATAGAGAGAACAGACAGGAAGAGAAAATGGTTAAAATTTACACTTGTTTAAAGCCATCTCCAACAACAATAAACAGGCATATGGCTACAGCTATATTTCCTACAATAGGCACTACATTGCCATTGTACTGCACGGAAATGCTTTGGAGAGCTAGCTAGAACATTTTCTTTACCGGGAAATATAAAAGAAAAACAATAGCGTGCATTTTTCTCGGATGGGTATTTATATACAAATGTACTGGGCCTGATCGACTGAGCTGTGCTAACTAAACACATCCACCAGGGGGCGCCAGATCTGTTTCTAAAGCCCAGTAGCGAGCAGGTTAGACAAGGCAGGCGATTCTGAAAAATAATTCACTCACAATGCGGGCAAAAACAGGCAAGGAAACACGAGTGAGAGTCAACAAATAAACGATTATTTAAATTAATAAAACAAACAATAAGTGACTGATGAGGGGAAATTGTACATTTCATAATGCTGTCATCCCGATTTGTTAAATTACTGTTTGGCCCTGATGTAGAAGAAGAATCTTAATCAGGTACAGATGTAACACTTCCTTTCATCATCTGTGCCAAGCAACCGCCAACGTCGCAAATAAATTATTCTGACTCATTTACGGCTTAATTTGTATTATTAGTGTGCTATTATTAGTGTGTGTTCACCAAAGTGATCTCACCCCATAACTAACAATGTTTGACACCCCCTTGTTGACGAATTCATTAAGTGCCAGCGGCAATGCTGAATTGATGGTGTGAGAAGAGGAGACAGAGAGAGAGAGACACACAGAGAGAGAGACAGAGACAAACAGAGAGAGCAGAGACAGAGAGACACACAGAGTGAGAGACAGACAGCGAGAGAGAGACAGAGACATAGAGTGACAGACAGAGAGCGTAATGAAGAGTGAAGCCCCATGGGGACAACCCAATGACTTTACACATGTACACCAAAATCAACTAAACAATGTGCTACTCAGTAGAGACAGTCATTTGGAGCCAACAGTGAATCCACACACCGGACATATGCCATTTGTCTTTCTCTAGTACCAGTTCTAGAGGAAGACAAAAAAAACAAAGATTAAAACCAACACACACACACACACACACACACACGCACACGCACACACACACACCCACACACACACAGCGCTCCTAGGAGAATAGATCTCATGAGGATCTATTCTTCTTCTATTCCAAGCTCCTGTATCCTAAATGTGAGCCTGTCTTTTCAAAGACATGCTCTGTCGTATGTTGCTGATTGATATTTAGATTTTCTTTTTTTGTTTACAGCCAGACTCTCACTGAAAGCACACCTAATGACACTGACACACTGACCAGTCCACCACCTGAGACAAGCATCGACCGGCTTCGGCCTGCATCTGTCGCACTGCCCGTCATATTTGACTAAAGCCCAAATTAGACTTCTGCGTCAGCACGTACGCGAAGATCCAGGTCGCTATGCAGAGACGTGTGCACGCTCCTCCTGCCGCCCTCTAATGGTCAGAAATAATTTAACACCGCTTTAATGATTTACAATGAGCAACCCACCCACCCAAATGATGCCCTCAACACTATCAGCGGTGAGTCAATTCCATCCCACGTATGGAGCGTGACTTCCTCTTTTGCATGCATTGCTCACGGGCAGCTGTAATGCCTTGCTCCCCCAGAAATCACTGCCTGAAGTTGACGAATACCCATACACACCGGCGATGAGTCACCAGGATGTGTAAGCAACTCACCCAGTGACCGCTGTGTCTTTCACGAAATAACAGTGCAGGGGAATGAGTGATTGGCTGTACGAATGAAGAACGTGTCACAGACAAAAATAGATAGGTTATGGATGCAAGTGGCGTGATTCATCATCAGACACGAAGCGCTGGGCCTGTTTTCGTGTTTGATTCGCATCGCTTTGCTGGCATTAGATGAAGGATGTGAATGTTATTGTAGGATGTGCTGAAGTAGATGCGTTTGTTTTGTGCTTAAATGGACGCATGATAAATATGTGCGTGTGACGCACACACTCAAACCTTAAAGTGAAAGGTTAGTGTGTCGTGTTTATATATGTGCTCTCATGCCTTTGAGCTGAATGTATTTACCTCTTGGGGGTGACTGATAGGGGGGTAGGGGTGTCCTCGACTACGATTTTGTATGACCGCATCTGATTCAGCAGGCTATTAGCATAATATACTATAATATAGGCTAATATAATATACCGTAATTAATATTGGCCTAACACATCTATGAAATCAAACAGTGGCCGGTCTCTGTGGAGACGGAGAGCTCCGTTCTGTCTGATTACGCACGGTATTCACATCCGATCACGACACAACCCCCATCGATAAAGAGCATTTAGGAGAGTGTGAATGACGCGTTTCAGACTATAGAACAAATGCGGCACCATTCACTTTTGCAGAACAGCGAAAATGCACTCGCGAGTACCGACGGAGAGACTAATGTTCACCAGTGTGAGTGGTACGACACGGTGACATGACACAGTTTGCATTGGACTTTTTTTTGGATCATCTTTAAATGGTTTCGAAATGCTGCCAAACTTTAGATTTTTTTTTTTTGCCTGACCTACTAGACTGAAGGCCTAGCTCTTTTGATAGTGCCACTGCCATTACACAAGGGCTTATCACACTAACAATAAGGACATTTACTGAAAGCAATCCATAACACAGCAAATTGCACACAGAAGACCCCCACGCCCCCCAAAAAAAACATTGTATGACTTGAATAACCCTAACCCTTTCCTTCTAGAAGCCAAGCAATGCTGTGGTATCAGTCATGTAGCACCCCCATCCACCCAATGGAATGTCCCGCTGTTACACACACGCTATTTTCCCGACACGTCGATTCGACTATTAAAGACGACGGCGACTTCCCCGTCTTTCTATCGAAGATTCAAATCGTCAAAGAGTCGAGGTCACCCCTACTAGAAAGGGTGAAAAATGGCATCGTGTGTGTGTGACTAAAGCACCTCTCTGTTGTTCTTAGAGAGGTGTTGTCGATGGTTATAGGTGACGCTTAAGCTGTAAGCGCTCCATTAGGCCCTTAATAGCAAAGTGCTGAATGTCCCTGTTGTATTCCTGAGAACACAACCAGGATGCACAACCAGGATGCACACACACACACACACACACACACACACACACAGACACACGCGCACGCGATGCCTCAGTCAGCACTCCCTCTGGTTGGCCGGAAGAAAAACAAAGTGAGGAGGAAAACGAAGAGCAGAGTAAAGACGAAACACCTGCTTCCCATCCATTACAGTGAGGAAGAGGAAGACGACAACAACACGCAGAAGAAGACAGAGAGTCTGCATGGTGCAAGCAGTGAGATCAACATGAGGAGGAGCGAGCGGTGAAGAGAGATAGAAAACGAAAGGAGAATGTCGGGGAGGAGACGAGAGAGAGAGAGAGAGAGACATCTGGGAGAGAGTAAGAGACCTGGAGACGATACGAGAGGGTTATAAAAACAGGCAGAGTGGGAAAGAGGCCAGGATTGATGAGAAAGTGGATGGGGATCGGAGATACGGGAGAATCTATCATCACGATACGGCACATGGAATGGAGACGGGCGGAAACCATATGGTACAACAATCATTGATTATTTAGACAGATATTGCGATTGCGATATAATTCACTATTCGTGGGAATGATCATTTTTGCATCGCAACCAAACATGTTTGTTTGGTAGAAACTAAAACGTGGGCATCTCTGCAGCACTTCGTTCATAATGGTGTTATAAATGTGCATTAGATCAGAGCATCTTAGAAAAAAATGTATATGGCGTGGTTGAGAAGAGTGTCAAAAGGCATACATACATGTAGATAGTTCCACACACACACACACACACACACACACACACACACACACACACACACACACACACACACACACCCCTGCATCAACACGTATGACTACACAGCCTACAGACAGACGTCTGGAAAGCCTTGTGTGTGAGCGGGTGTTTGTATCAATGTGTATGTAAAAACAACTCATTGATCCACCGCGTCCGTGTCACTACAACATAACAGCCGAGAATGTGATCAATGCCGATTAACAATAATCAATGAAAGAAAGGTGCATTTTAGTCAGGAGTCATTGTTTGAAAATGGCCAACACAGAGTGTTATTCAGCAGACGTGGAATAAAGAGAGGAAAACGGCTGCCTGTGCTCTTCACTCAATCACCAATTCCAGCCGTAATATGTCCCTCGCCCTTTATTGGGAGAGCAAAATGACAGCATATTCCAATCAGCCCGACAGATACACACAGGATATTAAAAAAAACTATTATGACTTCCATTATTCTTATGCACCATCATCGGTTAGGCACACCGGTCTCAACCACTATCTATCTGACGATAAACTTGTATATCGTCGCCTGTTTTCTTTCCAGATAAAAAGCCTGCATGATAACCGTGAGTAATTTGTAATAAATCAAGCCTGTCCGTAGGAGGAGGGGCCGCCTATCAGACAGACAACACGCTGAGGAGGCAACAGGTCAGTCGGAGATATAGGGCCACACCCCTCCAGGTTTTCGAAAATGTCTATGTATACGTGTATGTATATATTTATAGTAACTAGCGTCAGTATTATGTTGACGCTTGTTAAAAGGCTGGCATGAGCATGTCTGGTCTTGACCAGTTACTCTGCCAGAGTCAATTATTTGGAGCTTTTAGGTACGTTTTCATCTGCTTCATCGAGTTCTTCATCTCCGAGCCCCCGGAACCTCCAGAGAGACACGTTGCTGAACCCCCGGGGTTATGTCCTCAATAATAACCTCACCCGCTCACCCTGTCAGTCGGTGGACAGAAATGACACTCAGTTCGTCCACAGCTGCTGTCCACTCACCAGCTTACTCTACACTGATTAATCAGAACCAGTGACAACGTCAGTAAGATGAGATTAAATCATATTCCGAGTCTGTTTTGCATAGTTTTCCAGTGTTAAAATGGGGACGGCCATTTTAAGGTTTTATTTGCAATCTAATTAATTATTTGTACATGCATTTTGATGTTCCCGTATCTGGGACAATCCATTACAACTCCACATAAGACATCACAAAACATCCACACACAAAAAAAGTCTATAGGGAACAAAAATGTGAAGCACAAATGCTATTCCCTCCCGCTTGTAGTTAGTCAAAACTCTGCATTGTGGTGCTCCAGAGGAGTGTTACTTTAAGTAAAGGTGTGTGTCAATTCCATTGTCTTATTTGTCATCTTTGTTAGTTACAGAGAGAGACAGAGAGCGAGACAGACAGGGAGATAGAGAGACAGAGAAAGAGACAGACAGACAGACAGAGAGACCGAGAGAGAGAGAGAGACAGAGAGAACGTGTGGGGCATAGATTCCTCTCTCAGCTACCAAAGCCCTCTGATTGGAGGAGGAACAGCTGTTGGGTTTGACCTGCTCTCCTCTCCTACAGCTGGCCTGCCAGAGGAACAGGGACAGCGAGCAAGAGTGACAAAGACTGACATAAAGAGAGAGACAAAGAAGAAGACTGAAGCTAGGAAGACAGGAAGTAGGAGTCTAATCATTGGGAGTGTAGCTTGTGGGCTCGAGTTGCCTTAAGGACGGTATATTATGAGTCTTTTTGTTACATGGTCAGAGTGACATGTCAAGAAGAAAGTTGGAGAACAAAGGTGCAAGAAGGTAAGTAGTGGGAGACGTGGGACAAAGACGTTCGACAGATCAGTCTTTCAGAACACGGACAGTCACTGCAACCCCATGGCAACATCTCATTGTGCTCTCATTTGTCAAACAAGGACACAGATTTTTCCCAATTAAAATCATATTAATATTGAATGTCCACAGTGCTATTGGGGGTTTGAGGCTAATGAGTGCAGTGTGTCGACACACGCCTCTCTCTGTTCTGCACCGTGACACTGGGCTCGTCAGAACCACATATACAGCCACCGGACGTAGTACACCCACCGGACGTAGTACACCCACCAGACGTAGTACACCCACCGGACGTAGTACACCCACCAGACGTAGTACACCCACCGGACGTAGTACACCCACCAGACGTAGAACACCCACCGGACGTAGTACACCCACCGGACGTAGTACACCCACCGGACGTAGTACACCCACCGGACGTAGTACACCCACCGGACGTAGTACTCACCAGACGTAGTACACTGTTTCACACACTGTTTCTACGTGCACCACCACGTCATTATTTAATGCCCATCCATCATCTGCTTCAATCAACCCTTCACAACACACACTCACCCCTACACACACACCCCTACACACACACACAATTACATTAACACTTATCTAATTTCATCAAAAACTTGGCTTCTAGGCTAAATCACACACACACACACACACACACACACACACACACACACACACACAGCACACACACACACACACACACACACACACACACACACACACACACACACACACACACACACACACACGCGCCCCAC
>OOFB01000439.1:12770-33952 GCA_900323305.1 Trachyrincus murrayi
TTAATGCATGCAAATGAATTTATGGAGGTTACCAGCTAGGATATCCAGCTAGGATATACAGCTAGGATACATAGCTAGGATATACAGCTAGGATACATAGCTAGGATATATAAGCTAGGATACATAGCTAGGATATACAGCTAGGATACATAGCTAGGATATACAGCTAGGATACATAGCTAGGATATATAAGCTAGGATACATAGCTAGGATATACAGCTAGGATACATAGCTAGGATATACAGCTAGGATACATAGCTAGGATATATAAGCTAGGATGCATAGCTAGGATATACAGCTAGGATACATAGCTAGGATATATAAGCTAGGATACATAGCTAGGATATACAGCTAGGATACATAGCTAGGATATATAAGCTAGGATACATAGTTAGGATATACAGCTAGGATACATAGCTAGGATATATAGCTAGGATATATGGGGGCAAAAGCCTTCCATACTTCTAAGACTCTGCATGTTAGTAACGGTCCTCACACCCACACCTATAGCAGGGTTCAAACCAGCGATTTCTTTGACTCCCAATCCTGGGGTTGCCGTTTTCGAATCCCTGGGAACATTATATTTGCACAAACGTAACTCTGTCATCGTACTAAAGCGAGAGGTGTGTTTGTCCCAGACGTCATTTATTCATTCAAACGTTCGCTCGACAATAACGATGATGTCGTTTGTAAAGTGAATGCAACAAGATGAAACCAACACGTTCACACAAGAGTGAGCAATACATGAATGAAGGCCTCATGTTCACACACATGTTGACCCATCCATGTTATCTCAACGGCTTCCAAATGCTCTGGATCACGGATGGAGAGAAGTTATACAGTGACACACAGCCAGGGCCCAACACTATCCACTATACACAACCGTGCCCCCTGATGACCTCTCACATTCGGATCCCAGGTGTCATTTGGGACACCAGGCGTCCACACTCCTCTCTGAGTGGTTGCACCAGCTCAGTACTTACTCTGGCCCTCTGGTCAGTTAATAATCCCGGAGGTTAGGATCGGTCCAGGTGAGAGGGACAAGAAGAAGTGGTAGTTATCTCAAAGAGAGCAGAATTGCAGACGCTAGAGAAGAGAACTGATTTGAGCTGTCTGTCTGTCCGTCTGTCCGTCTATCTATCGGTCTGTCCATCTATCGGTCTATCTATCGGTCTGTCTGTCTGTCTGTCTATCTATTGCTGGAGATCAAAGGACAATCTCTCCAAGTTAAATGTGGACCTTCTGTAATGATCCTCAAGCCTCTCTACTGTTATACAAAACCGTGCTTTTGGTTACTCTTTGCTCTCTGTTTGGATCAAATCTGCACTCTGCCCGGTTGTTCTTCAAAACTCCCAGGCAGCACTTCTTTTGTAAGAATCTCCAATTTTTATAGTTCTCGGCCACACTTGAAAGTCACTCTGGATAAAAGTGTGCCAAAGTACTAAATGTAAATGTAGTTGACACACTGATGACACATAGACTCGCTTCTCACTACCATACGTCAGCGGTAATAAATGACCGAGGCTGACATCGGAAGGGGAGGAATGCGTCCTATGTTGGCGTGCGTATTCCCAACTACCTTTCACTTCCTCAGGTGACAAATCATTACAAACACCAACAACAAAACTCAATGCGGATGAAGGTGGCATTTATATTCGTGCTATATGATATACGTTGATATATGGAATGAAAAGGGGGGCTGACATCTCTTATTTAACTCTGACAAGTCATTTTAGATATTTTATGTAAGCGTTCGGTGATACCCTGTCAGAAACACAGCATTCCAGGTCACTGAACCCAACCCAGAATATCAGCCATGCCAGGATTTAACAGTCCGTCTACGGTTTCACTGCCCATCAGAGAACCGTTTAGTTAGCGGTTACACTCAGGTTTGGCGCCACAGGGAATTTACTTGTGCCAATTAGTAACATACTTTGGAATTAGAAATATATAGGTTTATACTCTTGAAGGTTCCTCTAATGCATGAATGTATTGTGAATGTTGAAATCTAAGGCAAAGCAGTTCAATTATTAATACATAACATGAAATGACTATGCCTAATAATTAAAGCGCTAGATTATTAAAATATTAATCATTAAAAAGTTGTAAGTTCTGTCTTTTTTGTTGTTGCATAATAACCAGTAGTTACTTCTTCTGCTCCTGGTTGTGGGTATCTAGGAGGAACCCTGCTCCTGGTCCTGGGTATCTAGGAGGAACCCTGCTCCTGGTTGTGGGTAGCTAGGAGGAACCCTGCTCCTGGATGCTGGTGATGATAGTGAACTCCTCTCCACTAGGAGGCTCTGCCACACCGAGCAACTAAAACATTACGCGAGATGTCAAATAATTACGGCGTTAATTAAGAAACGCATGCTAATCCGATATTGATCAAATTCTTACCACTATGATATCTTCCAGACCGTATTTCGTATTTGCCACTTCACTACCTGTTAGTTAAAACCTTCACTCCAAGTCTGGAGAAACTTAAACTTGTTGTGCGTAAAGTGAGAGATCATGTCGACCCCCTGCCGACAGGCTTACTCACCGGGCACGATGACTTTAGGCATGGCGACGCTTCTCCAAACACACTCCCGGAGGACTGGAGAGAAGGGAGGAGGTACAGGTACTGCTACCGGGGTCGGTGTGGCGCTAGGAGTGTGGGGTCTCTCCGGGTCTAGCCGGGTCTGGGCGTGTTAAGACCCCCTTTTGGTGTAACAGGAACCTGCTGGGTACTGCAGGACGGGGCCATGCATGGCTCTATTTTAAGACACATGGGGCTCCTTGACAGACACAGATATGAGGAGCAGGCTGCAGTCTGCCTGTTATGTTTAGTTAGCTCACATTATGTAAAACCTACTCTACATTTTTCTTTAGATTATTTTACTTCTACGTCTATTCCTTTGCCCAATAATTGATTTTTTTTCACTTTTTTAAAATGTATTATTAGGCTACTTATTTTTTGTTGTCATGTCATTATTTTTCCATTCTGTTTGCATGCGTATTACGCACAGCATTTCCACTGCACATTAATATCAGTGGTTTATTTGACCAATAACCTTGGAACTTGATCAATACACTTGAAAGTTGACTTCAACTTAAACTTGACTTGTAGCTCCAGGCGGTGTAAACACACCTCCGGAGCATTGGGCTGGGTAGTCCACATACCTTTAAGAAAGGGCTCCACATATTGTATTCACTGTCAACAGACAGAAACTTTTAAAAACAACAAAAGAGAGACAAGAGAGAACCTGCTTCAAGAAAAGTGTTTCCTTCGCTCAGATCACAGTTTCATTATGTAGGCCTACACACTGCGGTACAATGATTAGGCTTTGTGGAGTGTGTGTGTGTGTGGCTGGTTTCAGCAGCCTCACCTGGTCCAAGTCAGGCTGATTAGACTCTGGGGCTGCTGGGTGAGGCTACACACCTGTGGGTCATTGGCCAATCAAGGCCCACAGGTTAAACCAGCCACAGCACACACACTCAGCGAGAGAGAGATAGCGCTGACATGTCAGCAGGTAACGTCGTGCCTACTCTCCAATAAACTGGTTTGATAACATCTACGTGTGTCGTAGGAGCCTAGCAAGGCAGGGTCTACTGCCGCGAGTGCCCTGCTTGAACTGTTATAGACCTGATGACGGAGGCGTTTATTTGAGAGAATTTGATCCCAAATGTCAACGATCCTCTGGACGGACACCTGTTCGGGGGGGGGGTCAGCGCCATGGCAACGCAATGATGAGTAATGGACCTAATGACCACTTCAAGTATTAGTACACTTAGTACAGTGCACTACAATATAGTATAGTATAGCATACAATAGAACAGTGCAGTATAGTACACAATAGTACAGCATAGTGTAGTAACAGCACAGTAACAGTTTAGTATAGATTATTATAGTACAGTATAGTGTAGTATACAATAGAATAGTATAGATTATTATGGTACAGTATAGTGTAGTATACAATAGAATAGTATAGTATAGACTATTGAGATGGACAGGAAATGGACCTATGGAGACGTAATTAGTTTCAGGGAAATGGTTAAAAGAAGTGTTCATCTAACACGAGTCCCAACCTCTGTAGAAGTAGGTTAACTCCTCGCCGTAAATCACAAGCCTAACTTCTTACAGTAAATGATGGAAGTGCATGTGTCTTTCGAAATATGAATCTGAAGCCATTCCAAAAATATGCTCAGACCCCGGACATGTCTGACCGGGCACTTTTTCCGATTATTTTTGTGAAAAAGTTGTTATATTTCTTATTTTTGTAATTAAAAATAATTTCAATTAGTACATTTATACATCAACATGTTAACATTTGAAATAACACATGACACAATAACACATGTGAAATACCAGTAAACATAGCTTTTTATGAATAAGTAGGCCTAGTTAGCTCTGTCTAAAGTCAAGTTCATTGGCTAGGGTGACCATGTTGTGTTGTGGGCTTCTGCTCAAATAAAACAAAATAAATTTTAAAAAAAACAGTCCCACTTGTCATCAAACCATATGCATCTTCCCCGTGGAGTGTTTATATTTCCCCGTCACGATGGTTTTGTATGCGAGTGCCTCGGGGTTTCTGCTCCGTCTGTGTGGAGAGACGCTCATCAGCTGTGGACGTGTAGAGATGGCAGATCCTCGCTCTCAGATGACTCAGATGTTATGTTCTCAGCTCTTGGCAGACGGAGCCGGGCTGTCGGGTTACACACCAACACGGCAGGTGGTCCTGCTCCACGGCACTTCGGCCTGTAGGCCTCATTAACGGTCGGTTGATGATTATTATATTTTTTTTACCGGACTGCGGCAATTACGGGATGCCTCCATAACTTCTATATATGTCGCACCTCCGGTCCCAGAAGACCCTTTAGAGAGATAGGCCCATGTTAAGGGAACTCTTTGTCAGATAAAAGTGTCCTATGTACCTATACAAAACTAGAGCTCGGTAGGATGTCATTATCCAACTGGATTGTTGAATCTATGATAGTAGTAGTAGACCACCAGAGTAACTCCAGTAAAAGGTCAGGGCTGCCGTTCTGGTAGAACAGAGAGCTGATGTTTGGTGCCCCCTTGTGGACCAGCGAGGTTAAGGTATGTGTTTGATTGGGTACTGAAGGCCCTTATTTTATTAAATAAAAGAAACATTTTATGAAATAAACCAGAGAACATGATTAAATATTGAACAAGCGCTGTAGGCTAGGTGTCACAACCAGATATTAAATCAATCATTTGAATAATTCTAATAAAATAATACAACACAAAAGTTCACGTAAATGTAGGCATACTTCTTTTAAATGTTTTCAAAAGCCTACATTTCCCTGAAACCACATAAAAAAAATCAAGAGAAAAACATTTCATATCTAAATGCCCCTGGTGACGTGACAGACCACCACACTTTGGTGACTTATCTTTCTTCGGATACGACTACACCCCCCCTCACACACACACACACACATATAGACACACACACACACGGGGGTGTGTCCATGAGCTAGAGGTCTTCAGGAATGTAAATGAGTGTTAATTGTCTTCCGACCGGACAACGCAGGACTCAGATGAACACCACAACATCTGTCTGAGAGAACAAACGGTAAGTTATTTAAAAACCATAAGTTATTTAATTAGGAAGGAATTAGGATCTGTCTGAACAGCTACATAAGTAGTGAAATTACTATTATTGTTATTATGAATTACTTGTGAAGTTGTAGGCATTTCCAAATGTACTTTTAAGTTTCAGCTGGATTTTGACATTTATATTTTGATCAGCTTTGTTATTCTAACAATAGACTTAATCACACATTTACTATGTGTGATTAGCAATTCACTTTGTGTTTCAGAACAAGTTAACGTGTAAGTAACCATTATCTATCAACGACACAGCCATAACTTAGCGATATATAATTCATATCCCAAATAAATCAAAAAGCTTTTGAAAGACTATTAATATGCTCTAACATTTTGTAATATTTTCAAGGTTGTGTGTTTATTTGTAGTTTTTTCTTATTTAGTTTATCTTCTTGTTATTGGTGAAGTTACAGTGTCTCACTGCCCCAGATCACAGTGACTGTTAATTACAGTCATTTAACTGTCTGCTCAACTTCCTGTATGGGAGTACAGACAGACTGACCCCCAGAC
Organism: Trachyrincus murrayi; assembly: GCA_900323305.1. Classification (NCBI taxonomy): domain Eukaryota; kingdom Metazoa; phylum Chordata; class Actinopteri; order Gadiformes; family Macrouridae; genus Trachyrincus; species Trachyrincus murrayi. Next base: position 18,895 of record OOFB01000439.1, read on the forward strand.
AGACAGCAGCAGCACCCTCTAGTGGTGGTTAGGACAGACTGACCCCCAGACAGACAGACAGCAGCACCCTCTAGTGGTGGTTAGGACAGACTGACCCCCAGACAGACAGCAGCAGCACCGTCTAGTGGTGGTCAGGGTGTTTGACTGCCAGCCCAAAGGTTCTTGGTTTGAATCCCCAACGTCCACAGTCTACCTGCAGGGATCCTTGAACAAGACCCCTACCTGCTCATTAATAACATGCTTTGGGAAAAGGAGTCTTCTAAATCAGGGGTTCCCAAACGTTTTCATGCCGTGACCCACCACGGTAATTTACGTTGTCATTACCGCGTGAAAAAAGACATAACACAGAACATATTGATCATTAATACACTATTCCACTTTTCTTCTTCTATCCCGACTTCAAAACATTTTGGGATTGGGAAGGTCAACTCCACCACCCCCGCTGTTGTATCTACGTCCCGTGTCTTGTGGGTCCAAACCCAGGGTTTGAAAACCACCGGTGTTGTACCCTGTGTACCAGCTGCAGGATGGAGGTGAAGGTGTTCGTGGACGGGGTGCCCCGGGTGGTCTGTGGGGTCACAGACAACACCAGCTGTCAGGAGGTCGTCATCGCTTTGGCACAAGCACTCGGTGTGTATACCTGGGGTTAGGGTTATACCTGGGGTTAGGGTTGGTTAGGGTTATACCTGGGGTTAGGGTTAGGGCTATTGAATAGGGTTAGGGTTATGGGCTAGGGTTAGTTAAAGTTAAGGTTAGGGGGTAAGGGCTAGTTACGATAAGATTCTAAGTGTGTTGGGTTAAGGATTAGTAACAGTTAAGGTTTGGGGGTTAGGTTAGGGTTAGTTACGGTTACGGTAAGGGTAGGGTTAGCTAATACATGTGTGGGTGATTTAACACAATGACCAGAACCGGCACAACGTTGCCCATGAGTCAACAACTCCCCCTCTGTGTCCGTCTGTGTCCAGGTCGACCGGGTCGCTACACTCTCAAGGAGAGGTTCAAGGACTTTGAACGCTGCATGTCTCCCAGCGAGAGCCTCCTGGAGTCCCTCCAGAAGTACGGGGAGCACGTCAAGGAAGTGCAGCTCACTCTCTTCCTCAACAACAGACCCCCTCTCCTCTGGGACCCGGCAGCCAGCAGAAGCAGCAGCAGAACCGCTGACCTCCGAGACCCGATCGGGCCCCCGGTGATGCGGAGAAGACCCGACCCGGGTTCCAGGACGCGGAAAGGAAGCTGCTCGCTCGCCAGCTCCGCCCACCGCCAGAGTCTGCCGGTGCTGTCCCGGCTGCATCAGGAAGAGGAAGAGGAGGGGCCTCTGGAGGAAGTCAAGAGGCCCAAGAGGAAGTCGTTGACGCTGATGGACGCCTGGGGGTGGTTTGGGAGCCTGGGTCGGGGCCGGCTCCACTACTCCGTCAGCGAGGAGGGAAACAAGAAGACCGGGAAGAGGAGCAACGGAAACCTTCTGGAAGGTTCCGTCGGCTCTGGTTCTGCCGGTTCTGGTTCAGTCGGTTCCAAAGAGGACTGGGGTCAAGACGGGTTCCTGAGCCGCATCAGGAGGCGGAAGCGGGAGAGACAGTGCAGGGAACATCGAACGTCGTGCTGCATCGGGAACCAGAAACAGGAGGAGGATGGCCAACGGTTCAGGAAATCGTCGCTGGGGGCAAAAGACGGGGCCCTATGGACTAAAGACCAGACCCTAGGGTCCAAAGACGGGACCCTGGGGACTAAAGACCAGACCCTAGGGTCCAAAGATGGGACCCTGGGGACTAAAGACCAGGCCCTGATCACTAAAGACCAGACCCTAGGCTCCAAAGACGGGGCCCTGATCACTAAAGACCAGACCCTAGGCTCCAAAGACGGGGCCCTGATCACTAAAGACCAGACCCTAGGCTCCAAAGACGGGGCCCTGGGGAGGTCGAGCAGGGCCGACAGGTTGGAAGACGAGAAAAACAAACTGAGAGAGCACATAACGTCTCAAGGCGCTCGATTGCGAGACCTCCACCTCCAGATATCGTCGGTAGACCGTCAGATCGGGGAGCTGGGGGAGCAGCAGACGGCCAGGCTAGATGCCCAGCAGACAGCCGTGGAAGAGGAGGAGGAGGTGCTGTTCTGGGAGAATGAGCTGAAGGCAGAGCTGGGCTACAAGAGGGACATCCAGGCCCAGTTCCTGGAGATGCGGGAGAGGGCCTGGCAGTGCAAAGCTGAACTAGAGGAATACAAGCGCAAGATGCAGCGGCTGGATTTCACCGCTGGGTTGAAAACGCTCGTCCAAGAGATGGTGGTGGAGGAGGAGGACCCTGGGATTCTGGGAAAAGGAGTCACGAAGATCTGTACCGGTGTGGAAACATCTGATGTAACCGGCAGAGTAAATACAGGCAGGAAGGAGACGCCCAGCCAGCCTCACGGTCCAGTTCCTCCCGACCAGATAAAGGAGAGGAGGCTCACGGGACCCGCAGAGCTCAGGGAGTGGTGGACGCGCTGGTCTGAATCCCGGACTACCGCTGCAGCGCCACAGACCCTGGTTCACCGCTCCGAGCTCACCATATATCTGGGCAGCGCCAAGGTTTAGGGAAAACATTTAGAAAATCGAGCAGTTTGTTTTATAACTTTTTTACGATCAGCCCATTCAGAACCTACTGCCAGCCATCCCTGGAAGGACGGATGACTGTCTTGCTAAATTGTAAACAGGATTAAATAAAATATTGTGAAGTGTTGTGGAATGTTTGCAGTTTAGTTTTGTAAAAGACAGTTTCTCAAAATGCTGTTAAGTCGGAATCTGATTTATGCATTTATATTGTCAGTTAATAGATATGAACAGGCTGACCACACTCGTTTTAAAACCACTTTTAGAAGTCCATTGAGAATGGAAATTCATGTTCCAACTGCTAGGAAATATGTGTAAGAAAAACATATGCAGATCATTTCTGTAAAAAAACAAAAAAAAAACCCACAAGATTTATAAGATTTTCATAAAACTTTAATCGTTTCATTCAAGACCATTAACAAAAGTACATTGAACCTCTGTATGCAGTTCAACTGTAACCCAGTGATCTCCAGTTGAAATGATCGGTGACCGTTGCTTCACGAGAGCACTAAGACCACCCTGATCTCCATTAGCTCTTCTTTTCGTCTTTATACTTTAAACGTCATTATTTCTAATACATCATTTTCCATTTTTCCTTTATCGTTTTTTTTAAGTTTTTTTTTTTTAAGTTAGGTTGATTTATGTTATATCTTTTCTGTTTGAATTTCCTCACTAAATGAAAAGAAAAAGTAAAGAAAGCGCACATTACATACAGTATATTTCAACCCGCGGGTCACGGGGATGCATACCAGTATTATGTCTACGAGGGAACAAAACCCGGCCACGGGAGGCTGAAGGGTTAGCGGCCGGGAGGCTGAAGGGTCAGCGGCCGGGAGGAACGGAGGGCACGTCTATTTTTTGTTAGTTTGCTTGTAGTTTGTAATAGGCACCTTATTCTTACTTAATTCATTATTAGCAGATTGACTTTCCATGGAAAGCAAAAATATGTGCAAGAAAACAAAACCGAAAAACAAAAAACAAACGTCTGTATAAAAAAGAACCGTGGGAGGAGGAGACGCTGCGAGGGATCCTGCACCGGGGGGGAGGAGACGAGGGATCCTGCGCCGGGGGTGAGAAGACCAAACGGGTTCTCTGCGGGACGTCTGAAGGGCTCCGACGGGGCGTCAATCACCGTTTGGAGAACATGACATTCACAGACACCACGCAGAACCCCCATGCTTCCACCTCGCAGCTCCAGCATCAAGCATCAATGTTATCATACATTATTTTTGTCTTTTTTTTTTTTATGCTCAGGAAACAAACAAAAGAAAAGAAAAACGAGTCGGAGGAAGAGGAAGAGGAAGAGCCACTTCCTGCTTTCAGCGAGCACGGCCCGGGAAGGCGGGCCGATGAAGAGGGAGACGGGAGATGCACATGCCATAATTCACACGCATACGACATGGTAGTCCAGGACAGAACACGGGTGCAGAATTCCAGACAAAGCCAGAAATATAGAAAATAAAAACGAGGAGAAAAAAAGAAGGATACTCTGATTGGGAAGGGCAAAAACAAAAACTAATATCTGACTTGTCGTTACGACCAATCCTAGGATACAGCACACCTGCACGCACACACACACACAACAGTCAGAAGAGATCTCACTGCAGAGTACACTGCAGTACATCACGCATGGAAGGGGAGGGAGGGAGGGAGGGAGGGAGGGAGGGAGGGAGATGGAATGAGAGGGCTCCCCTGCCGTCTGCGTAGGGAGGAACAGGCGCTTAAACAAGCGTGTAAGTGAAGGCGTGTTTGTGGGTTTGTGCGTTGGTTTTGTACAAGCGTGTGTCAGATAAAGAGAAGGGGGGGGGGAAGCACAGCCCGGGTGTGGGGGCGGAGTCTGATCTCAGTCGATGACCCCGGGCTGCCGGGTCTTACGCTCCACGTTGAAGCCCTGAGAGGAAGAAGACAAAATACATTTTAACTACAGCTTTTAACACAATAGGTTCATATTCAGAACACACTACATGGGGGGGGGCGTGTGTGTGTGTGTGTGTGTGTGTGTGTGTGTGTGTGTGTGTGTGTGTGACCTTGGAGTTGTCGGGACCGCGGGGCTGGCGGATGATGACGAGTCGCGGGGCGCTGGCGTCATCCAGGGTGATGCTCTTCAGACGGTTCACCAGCCGTTCCGGACGGGGGGTCACCACGGGCTTAGGACCCTCGCTGGGGGAGAACCCAACAGACCATTGACCTTTCACCTTCATTACTTTAGCGCTCATTAAGCCCCTCCCCCCCTACTTCATCAAAAGAAAGACAGAGAACTAATTCATCGAAATACCAATAGAAATATTCACTATGGTGTGTTTCGACTCCCAGGCGGGAGGTTCTGGGTTCGATCCCCCAATAATAATAATAAGTATATAATAATAATAATAATAATAATAATAATAATAATAATAATAATAATAATAAGAGTGCTACGTTGGAAACATGTCGTGAAAAACCGCAGTCTGCGACATGAACTGCGTATCGGCAAAAAGAAAAACACAAAAAACTCAAAAGTTGGACCGCTGACGTCATTTGGTCCAGGAGTTGCGTTCAAAGGCAACGACGGCAGCATCTCACGTAACAAACGCCTTCGTGCCAGCGTGGGGCGGCGCCGGACGTACCTGACTCGGCGCACGTTGCAGGCGCTACATTTGCCTGTGCGCTGGTTGAGGACGACAGAGAACTCCACCTCGTCCCCCGTCTGCAGCTCCAGACCGTCCTGGACCTCCTTCACGTGGAAGAACAGCTTCTTGCTCTCCCCCACCTCGTAGGTGATGAAGCCAAACTAGAGAGAGGAGAGAGAACACACACACACAGCTCAGTTGGTAGAGCATGGGTGGTCCCAGTGGGGAATCGAACCCCTAACCCTGGCAAAGAGAATGTATGGCTCAGAGCCATCGCGTTCCTACCTGGTCTTTAACACACTCCACGAGGGCTCTCCTCTGGGGCACCACACTGCAGGCCATCTTCTGTCCCGTCTGGGTCACCGTACACAGCTGGAACTTCACCAGCTCCCCCTTCTGGAGGCAGTCTGCCTTGCTGGCCATGCCCATGATGCCAAACGGATAGTTGCCACCTTTAGTGCCACCTGGTGGGCGGGAGGGGGAGTCATCACGTTAATACAACCACTAGCTTAGCAACATAGCCACCAGTCAATCATCACACACACACTTTCTGCTTATGAAGTCAGAGCAGCACAACAGCACTACATATGTCATTTAGACACGTGTCCTCGTATAATGGTGAATTCTTTAATTGGTTAAATGTTAAACTTGATGGATAACTGTTTGTTCTTCAGACCAGACACCACCCACCTTCCTCCGTGACCTCGATGAGGCCCTGGTACTCCGTCTGGGTGGGGTCCACGCTGCGCAGGGGCCGCACCACCTTCCCCAGCATCACGGTTCCTCCAGCATCCTCCCCCACGCCATTCACTGGAGGAGGGAACCAGAACAAGACCTTCAGGACCGCCTGCCCAGTCAGACGCTGGACGAGTCGCTCCAAACCTTTTTTAGGTTTGGAGAAGTCTTTTGCGACCCCGACTTGTTATACTTTTGAGTTTCTGCTGTGTCCCGTGACCCCTGATGCATATCAGGCGACCCCAAACGGGGTCCCGACCCACATGTTGAGAAACCCTGCACTAGAGTCCACACACACACACACACACACACAGAGAGAGACAGAGAACGACCTGAGGAACTGGGAGGTGAGGGACTGGGAGGATCTTCTTACCTGCAGCCACCTTGTTGACCTTCTCAGCGCTCACTTTGTTCCCTTTGCCCTTGGACAGCGTGTACTCCACCGTGTCGCCCAGCTCCAGGTTCTCCACGTCCCCACACAGCTCACTGACACACACACACACACACACACACACACACACACACACACACACACAGTTAAACACCACGCTTTACGGCTCCTTAATGCCATGCATTCACAACCAGGGCAGAGCGTGCGTCACTTTGCACTCTGGCTAGACGCTGGTCACGGTGTTACGTCGATGTTACTGTCGAACGCCCACATAGTTGACACAACCACAGACGACTTTGGAAACCCCCTGATGTCTTCACCTGTAGTGGAAGAAGATCTCCTGGTCGTGATTGGCCGTCTCGATGAAGCCGAAGTTGTCCTTCAGCGTGGCCACGAAGCCCTGCAGTCTCTTGGAGTTAATGGCGGTGCGGTTCAGCACCTTGATGGAGACCGCACTCTGCTGCCCCGTCCGCTTCACCTCGTTGATGGAGAACTCCACCTAGTGGTCGTTAACAGGTAGGGCATGAGTCACACGCACATATCCGTAAAAATATCCCTACCTTTAAATGAGAAACGATAAGAGATATGCTTTATTGTTCACCAGACGGTAAAATATGCTATAGTAATTTACTGTTATTCTGCAAGCACAGGGGTCCTACATCTGTTCTTTGACCGGCCCACTTCTTCACTCATCTCATTGGCCAGTTTCTGTATGGATATAGTATAGAGAAATACCTTATCTCCAGCCTGGGGGTAGATGCTGCCCTCTAGGTCCTTGGCATGGTATAACACCGTCAGCTTCACACCACAGTCTTCATATGCAATCACACCCTCCTCTGGCTCCTACAGTCGTTTCAAAATAAATACAAAAATGGCAGATGAGGTAATCTTGTGATACTTTTAGTTCACGAGACAAATAACTGGGAGATGAACTGTGGAGACCAATTTTCAGCATGTCATATAGATGTTGCTAGTAAAACCTTGAGACATCCACAAAGTTATTATTGTTTTAGTTTCAAGTCAGAAGTGGTGGACCTCCATGTTGTCAAGGTAGCAATGTGGTGTCAACTCCATACAGGTTAGCGTCACGTTCCTCAGAGAGGCACAGGTGAGTTCTGCAACTTCACGGGGGCATGTTAAGTCGTCAAGTCTATTGGCTAAATTAGCACAACACATAAGAGCATAGTCATTAAAGCCACAGTGTGCGAGTAGGAACCGTTTAGCATGTTAGCATTAGCAAGTCTGCAGTTAGCAGTGGCCTCGTCTCAAGCTAATGACGGTTAAGTTGTGGAGGCCAGAAAGTACAATGTTGACTAAACCACAGGTCTTTAATTATAAGCTACAGCCTTACGGTCATGTAGTGCAATTCAGCTTGAAGCACAACATGCCTTCACAGAAGAAGAAAAAAGGAGGAAAAACAGATGGTACCAGAATGCTCAATGATGATCTAATAAAGAGCCCTTCTTGGTAAAAGTACTTGTGTGCAAATGAATTGTCAATGAATTTCCTCAGATTCCACATGGTTTGGATGAATTGCAGAGACGCGTGGTTGGGGTTAATACCAGACACATGCGGCCACTCAGCAGAGATTACTGACCTTCTCAACTACCTTCACCTTAAAGAGCAAGAACAGTAAGAACAGACATCCCGTCATTACAGGACATTGTGTGCCACAGTGTACTATAAAGCCCATATTACACTCGCTCGTTGGTTCTTGTACATTTGGGGTCGGAAGCACTACACTGCCCCCTTGTGTACATGTTAACATGAAAGTATAAATGCATGCAGCTCTGCAGAGAACTACGTCACGTCTGCATTGCGACGTGGATCTTTGCAAACGCGTTGGATCCAGCGTGGATCCAGCTCAACCAAACGTTGGCCACACGAGTCTTCATTAGAACTATAGTCTCTGTAAGGTGTAGTCCACTTCATTAGTTCTGGGATGACTGCCATCTCTAAGTGAATGTGGCTTAGTGAGTGCCTTGTTCTACAGTTATGAGGTGAGGAAAGCTTTCTATGCTCTAATGCTCATTCACAGTTAAGCAATCAGCTCTAGTGCTCGTTATCCTACAGTTAAAGGAGGATGAAAGCCTCAACTTCAGCAGATCCCTTCAGTGGTTTAAGAACAAGGACATCTTGGAATGAAACAAGAGCCCAAGTAAACTTGTGCCTTCCACTCCCTACCCGCTTGACACACACACGGGTTCAGGGACTAGCATGTAAAGCGTGCTTCATCCTCCTTCACCGTTTACCCAGCATGCATCTTGATAACTGAGAGGGAGAGGGGGGGGGGTCATGCAGACAGAACACCAGCCTACCTTATCTCTCTTCTAACGGAGAGATGGACATAGAGCGAGACGAGTTGAAGGTCAAAACCAAAAACAAGGGAATATAAAATAATTAAAAAGTGATGGAAAAGTAACCAGAATAGGAAACAAAACGCAATAAAAGAATATGCGACAAAGACACTCGTTCTAGAGGGTCAAACATACGTCCAGCCTCGTCTGGGCAGAAGTAAAGGGCAGAGTCCATAATGCCGAGAGGGGAGAGGTCGACGGAGCAGAACAGCGTCAGGGCTTTTCATACCTTCTCCTTGGTCTTGCTGGGGCTGACGTTTTTGGCGGGGGTGGCGGCCATGATTTCCTTGTCCACCACGCCGATGAAGCGCTGCTCGGACTGCGTGTGGAAGGAAACCGTGCCCTTGGCCAGCTTCTTGATGCGGACCGCGTGGTTCCTCTGGGCAGACAGCATGTCCTGCAGAACGTAGAGACGGACAAACTAGCTGAGAGAAGGTCAAACTACTTCAAGATACACAAAACGCTAATTGAAGTATGACGACATATTTGACTCCTCCATCTAGAAGAAACATTTTGAAAAAGTAAACACATTGGGCGGGAGTTGGTGCTCTTTGTAAGTCCTTTAATACTCACTGGGACGACGGTGAACTCCACCTCGTCTGAGATGTGGAGCTGGCTCTCTTCCAACACCTCGCTGAAATGGAAGAACATGCGGGCGTCGCGGTCCACACACTTGATGAAGCCGAATCCGTCACGCATGGCGGCTATCACACCCTGCAACACACAAGGCCAGAGACCGGAGTTCATGTCTGGACACTGGGCTTTAGACTGAGAAAGTAGTCCTCTGCCGAAAGGGGCAGAAGAAGCACATTATTTAAAAACGGCAGCCACCACAGTTTCTTCAAAATGTGTTAAAATTTAATGTAAAATAATTTGACTTAAAGGGATGGCCGTGGCGAGTTTTTTTTAAATAATGCAGCTTTAATGATCCAAAGCATCTAATCCTCTGACAGAGACCGTCCCCCACCCTGCCTACCATCTCGCGGGCCTCCTTGGTGAAGCTGAAGGTGTCGGAGAGGATGTCTATGTTGGTGGCCCTCTCCAGCTTGTCTCTACGGTCGGTGGAGATGTTGAACTGCACGTGGTCTCCCTCCAGCAGGGTCACCTTGGACTTGGTGTCCTTCTCCCCGAACAGAAGCTCTTTGTCGAAGCCAATCCTGGCGCTGATGCGTCCGGGCAGAGGGTCATTCTGCAGGAGGACGAGGGCACAGTTAGGGGTTACTTAACGTTTCATGGAGACAAATAACAAATACTAGAAAAGACAATTTGATACACGCCCTCTCGCTACAAACATTTAGCCATCGAGATGTGGACATCGATATCAGGGACTAGCGGTGCACTCGACAGAACTGCAGGAAATGACGTCATTCTACGAAGGACCTACCTGGTTCTTGGTGGGCACCTTAGGGATCACCTTGAGGACCGTCCCTTCAAACTGCTCGATGCTGATATCCTCGAAGATGACCGTTCCCTGGGGGAGCAGCCGCACGTCCGTGGCCACCTCCTTACCCTGAACCACGGCAAGGAGAACAGCGATGTTGACGCAGGTGGAAGCAGGCCGAGAGAAGGTCATGAGTTTGTATTGTACGTATACACACATCCTGTGTAAGGAAGCGCAATTTCCGTTCCCTTTCTTCCTATGAGCCAACAACGACATTGAGAAGTATGGAGTTCTTCTGACAAAGCAATACAATCGGAAACATGTGAAGTTATGTGTTGAAGCCCCTGCAGCAGCTCCCCATCAACCCCCCACGAACATCGCTCTACGAAGTCCCGCCCGCCTCCTCTCGCCAAAATACGCAGTCGAAGCATCTCCTTCCAGGGGTTCTGTCGTGCCATGAGAACGCCTGGGTTCAAGGTTACGTGGAAGTGGAAGAGGGTTGTCCGGGTGACTCAGCCAACTTAGGGTGCGGGATTCATTATTTTAATCCAGCCATTAACCACCACCCAACACGGGCACACCCAAGTTCAGTACAGACTGACAGATGGGTAGTTAATTCATGTGTCATCTACTGTATTTGGGTTAGTATCCATTGTGTTATTACAACCGTTGCAAACTGTCAGTTTTTATTATGTAATGCACTTAGTAAAGTTTTAAAAAGGTGTTACATAAATACAACTATTAGAGGGCTCAAACCACGTATCCATGTAGGTAATATGCCTTATGCTACATGTCAACCCACTTTCCCGTCTCTCTTCACTCGGTCATGTCCATACATGCACAAAGTCCTTAATGATATGAATAATGTATCATCACTTAAACAGCTTCAGCTGTTTGTAATAAGGTGAGGGAGTCAGGAGGAGGTGAGGGCGTCAGGAGGAGGTCAGGGGGAGGTGAGGGCGTCAGGAGGAGGTGAGGGCGTCAGGGGGAGGTGAGGGCGTCAGGAGGAGGTGAGGGCGTCAGGAGGAGGTGAGGGCGTGAGGAGGAGGTCAGGAGGAGGTCAGGGCGTCAGGAGGAGGTCAGCAGGAACCTACATTGCGGTCTTTAATGGTGAACTCCACATCATCCCCGGCCTGCAGGTCCTCCAGGTCTCCTTTGAACTCGCTGTAGTGGAAGAAGATCTCCTTCACCACGTCGGCCCTCTCGATGAAGCCGAAGGCCTCCTGGAGAGACGGGTTCAACACAACCGGGTCAACGCTGCTTCTATATATCAAATGCTTCTGCAGCTCAGTGGCCACTCGGACTGCTTTACAAATCAATGAGTCACAATCACATCTTGATTTGTCAGCGGCTGTCGTGTTGAAGCGTGGTCCTGCAGCCCTTGAGGTGTTTGTAGTTGTCTGATTGTATGCTTTTGATTATCAGCCTAAACCTGCAAGTCTCTTTGGATAAAAGCATCTGCTGAGTGACTACATGTAGGGTTAGCTGGGTTACGGCCAGATGTTACCTTGGTGGCACAGACCACCCCCTGGCACCTCGTCTGCTTCTTCTTCACCAGGTGGATGTTGTGGGCGCTGACGGCGCCGGTGCTGAAAGCAGGAAGTGACACCGCTCTGAATACAATGGAACCACGGCCAACGGGTTGGCTCGCTGATGTAGTAATGGCGGTGGCTGTTGAGGGACTCACTGCTTGTTGGTCTCCATATAGAAGCTGACTTTGTCGCCGGTGTCCAGGTGCATGTTGCCCTCGATGTCGTCAGACGTGTAGGTCAGGTAGAACACTTCCTGTGGGGAGGGGAGGTCAACCATTGGTCAGCGTTAAGTCTTTGTACTCTTCGGAGCTCGCAGTCTGCCCATTGGAATCAATACTTCTCTGACTGGCTGCACCCCATTGGTCACAGAAGTCGGACTTTCTTTGATTTGAAGTTTTTTTTAAACACAATAGCCAATCAGAAACACCCATAGCCTGTAAAGACTGGATTGCCTTGCAGATGGACTGTCAAGAGTTTAAACGCTGGGTCACATGACCGAGGTCTTACCCCGTTTCTCTCATAACAAACGCTCCCAGTAGGAACTTGTCCGGGGGCGGCCTTCCCGTCCAGGTGGGTCGGGATGGCAGAGACGACCTGCAGATAAGCGGGGGAAGGTGGGGTTTAAAGAGCTGTTAAAACACATACACCACGGAAACGTATGGATAGAATATTGATTGAAGGGAATAACACAGATCTTGATAGAATGGCCGTTTTGGGTTTCAAGTTTTGACTTATACTTTGCGTGTCAAATTTGATATATCATATAGAAGGCAAAACATTTAGTCTGATTGTTGGCAGAATCACATGAAATAAAGGTGGCCATTTTACCAAGACATTCACACAGACAGGAAAGCAACATTTAATAAACACAATATTTGTTCTAACTATTAGCACATAAAAGAGTAGCTGCAAGCACAACATATTAAATACTGCACACAGTTCGGACAAACCAGTGCTTCCATGTTGTGCTCCCAACTTTGCACGTTAGCAAATCTATTTGCTAGCGTGCAACATTTTACAAAGCTAGGATTTTTATTTTTATTTTTTTTTTAGCATTCAACCATTTATCACAGTAGAGCAGGTAGAGGTTAGACCATTGCTCAAGGATCCTTACAGGTAAGCTGGGGACATTGGAGATCAAACCCCGTGCATTGGGGTGTTGAGTCAAATGCCCCAGCCACCACAAACAAACGTCTAAAATTTTAATCCATAAGTACTCGTATACTAAACACAAAGTAAAGCAGCTCTGTGCGACACACACACACACACACACACACACACACACACACACACACACACACACACACACACACACAACGCTGAAGGTAGAGGGAGAACACACGGGACAGAAGAGAGAGAAACTTAAAAATAAAAATGGTGTTCCTTAACTGGATGAATATAACCATGCAGCACAGTAAAGGGAGAGGCGTGCGGTGCTGGCCCCACCTGGCCCCCGATGCGTTCCTCTGGCAGTACCTCGGGCTTAATCTTCACCAGCTTCACCGCGATGGGTTTGCCGGTGCGCCGGTCGGCAGACACCTCAAACTCTACATCGTCTGGGGGAGAGCGAGAGGGAGAGAGACACAAAACACAAGGGGAAGGGAGGGGGAGAGAAGACGCCGGTTTTAAAAGACGGCTTGTGGTTAAGACACACGACAATACGTTGGGTTCGGGTTGTGTTGGAGAGTCGGCGTCTGCTCAGTTTAAATAACGTCGGCTTCCTCGCAAAAGCGCTGGTGAATCACTACTTGATTGCATGTAATTTAGGAGCAGACGGGTCATGCAGCACACTGCAGGGATCAAACCCAGTACCTTTCAGCAGCGCTCGGCACACAACACCATTCTGCCCCAAACACACATTTAAAAAAAGAAAAGAGTTACATGAGCAGAACTGCCTCAAGGGTTTTAGTTTACCCATACCACACAAAAAAACAAAGCACAAAAAATATTGGTATTTGGTTCACTCCTCAACCGTCCGGCGCTGACCTCCTATCTTGAGCTCCTGCAGGTTGCCGTTGTACTGGGAGCAGTGGAAGAACAGGCGGGCCTGGCGCTCAGAGCACTGGATGAAGCCGTAGGAGGTGAGCAGCTTCTCCACCACGCCGGTCTCCCGGAGGCCCGGCGCGGACCCGTTAGCGTACGCTGTATGGCCGTTGTTATGGAGCATGCCTGGGTCGAAACTCATCTTGGAAAAAGGATGGGGGAGAAACAATATAGAAATGATAAACGTTAAAAATATCACTAAAAAAGACACACTTGGGGGAGTACAAACAAAGTGTTTTTAAAATGGCACAGGCAAGATAAAAAACAGAAAAGAGAAAAGAAAACCTAACCGGAAAACAAAACGAAAAGGAACTCAGCCACTAGGAATTATGGCGGCTACTGTTTAATGACGCATGCAATGTTCAGCAAACATCTATGCAGGAGGGGGGGTTGGGGGTGAGGGGTTAGAGCTTTCTGGATATGGCCGATCGCTACGAGCGCTGAATAGAGTGCAGTTCCACACGATTGTTCCACACAGATTCAGGAGTCAAGGTGATTCAGGACATCGTGTGTGTGTGTGTGTGTGAGAGAGAATAAAACACACCACACTGGTTACTTCTGGTTAGCCACATGCTCGAAAAACCAACTTCAACCAAACCTTTCCAACCGATCAAAGTCCCAATCACATCACAACTGATTTAGACACTCCGTGCAATTCAATACAAAACGGTTATATTGCATCAGAGACAGCCCTAGGGGAAATCCACTGACCAGTTAGTGAGTAACGTCCATTATTCAATATAGTGATTAATCCTAAACGTTTGAGTCCAAACCCATGCTGGTACCAAGTTATGGCATAGCGTGGCTGTTACAATCAGCACAGGGCCCAACCAAACACGACCACACTTACAGATCTCTGATACAAGGGGGTCCGCTTGTGTTTTTTACTTCCTGGGTGGGCGTGGCATGACAGGGAGGAGGAGCGGGGGATTGGTACAGGGCCGGTAGAGGGGGCGGAGCCAGAGCTACGGGCCACTGGCGGTTCAGAGCTACCTCGCTCCATTTCTGACAGGAGTGGGAGTACTCGCACGCCCTGTTGGGAGGGAAGCAACCGCTCTTAGAGCATATCCACACAAGTCATCCACCATTAGTACCATCTCCATAACGGTAGTCCACTGTTAGTAACCCATCTCCATAACGGTAGTCCACTGTTAGTAACCCATCTCCATAACGGTAGTCCACTGTTAGTAAGCCATCTCCATAACGTAGTCCACTGTTAGTAACCCATCTCCATAACGGTAGTCCACTGTTAGTAACCCATCTCCATAACGGTAGTCCACTGTTAGTAGCCCATCTCCATAACGGTAGTCCACTGTTAGTAGTCCATCTCCATAACGGTAGTCCACTGTTAGTAACCCAATCGTCTTTTTAAATTTGAGTGCAGAAGGTTCTCTACCAGTAAGTCTACTCTAGTGGGACATTAAAC
>OOFB01000448.1:8744-44880 GCA_900323305.1 Trachyrincus murrayi
GGTTCGGAACGGCATAGCCAACACCGCCGGTCCCCCCGCTGTCAACTCCGGGAGGCTCCTCCGGACCTTCGTCTTATTGAAAATGCTCTCTACGGACCTTTAAGACTTGTAATTGAGGACCCCTGGTGTAGTGTATGCTTTCATGGTTGCTACCCATAAACCCAAGGCTAGCATATGCTGCTTGCTCTCCCTCCATACGCCACATTACAGGCTCAAGGCCTTGCAGCTCCTACTGACATCCTCATTGTAGAGGGAAAGCTGTATTTTGTCTATTCCTCTGCTTTCCTCTGTATTTCTTGAATGTTTTATCAGAAGCACTGACATTGTATTTGAACATCATCCATCCAAAAAGTTTAAACTTCACACAGACATGGCCATGGGGGTTTGTTTTGTATGCAAATGTTTCCTTTCAGGAGTAACCAAATCAGTAACCAAATCAAGCAGCAGATTAATCCAGACATCAATTGTATTCTGTGTATTTGCTGCAGTCCATGTTTTTTTTGCATTCAATTACTCTTTAACTGCTATGGAAAAATATAAAATATGCAATTGTACTGATTACTCTGCAGTAGTGCAGGGAGGTGGCAATGCCACCTCCACCAAGCTTACTGACACCATGTCAGTAAGCTTGGTGCAGTATCCGTATCAGTAGCGCAGGGAGGTGGCAATGCCACCTCCACCAAGCTTACTGACACCATGTCAGTAAGCTTGGTGCAGTATCCAATATGGTCTTGTTCTTCATTTCTTTAACAGTTCCCATTCTTTTCTTACCTCTTTCTCTGTTAACAGTCCCCACGGTGAAGGCTCCATCTCTGGGGCCGGTGGCCTTGGCGGCAGTGATCGCAGGACCAGTATGTGTCCTCTGTTTGTTGTTGGTGGTGGCCTTTTATGTATGCCACAGTCACCGCATGGGCCTGGGTGCTGGAGGTGCTGGGGCCCACCACCACCGCGTGCCCAACGAGGAGGACCCCACCATGGATCATCCCTTCATCACGGGCGGGACCACCCTCAAGGACCTCATCTACGACATGACCACCTCTGGATCCGGATCAGGTATGGCAAACTGTAGCCTAGTATCCCGGAAAAAGGCTTTAATAACAAACTCTGAGCAAAAAAAAACCACATTTGAATCATGCACAAAAATATAAGTATAGGCACAATAAAGGTTTGTTTGCCTTAACAAGGCTGTACTAACTTGTGGCACATGGTCTAATAATAAATAAACATCCTAAATATATAGGAGAAAGTGTAAACAATAATTTAAACAAAACTATCTTGGAACTAACAATTATTGATTCTGTTTTAGTTTGCAATTTCAAATGGGATCAAGTGGGCGAGAATGAGAATAGGAAAAACTAAATAGCTGTTAATAATTAGCTCAGATAATTAGGAACCATAACAGCAACTGTTTTCATAAACTATGATCAGAGAAAATAAAAAAATGCAGTCAGCCCTCTCTCCTCCCTGCTTGAGTGGTGTTGCTGGTTGCTTACTTATGTGAAGCTCACTCTGTTCAAGGGGTCTGACCCTAGCTTGTCGGATATACCGGACAGCTTATACTTAATGTCCAAATCCTCCTCCAAAACCTTAGCTGGCTGTCCTACAGAGCCCAGAACACCAGCGTAGCTGCTAAGTAGCCAGTCTTAAACTCTGCACACAATGCTCTTGAGAAAGCCCACAAGAAAGATCAAATGTCTCTTAGAGCCTCCAGCTCTTCATAGTATTTGCATCAACACACTGTATAATGCAAAACTGGCTGCACACACACCCACACACACACACACACACACACACCCAGTGGAAAAGAGAGCTATTTTTCACACACAGGAAACAATATCAAAAGGTTCCACTACCATTAGAAACAAATAAGTCTACCATGGCTTGTCTGGCCTTTATGACTGTGAGGGCTTGTTGTTAGCAACACCGTACACCTCTTGCGATGTTATGAGGCAAAAAAATGGAGACGAGGCACCAACTTTGCACCTTTTGTCGAAGTGGCTCTCGGCAGCTCCCTAGTTTGCTGCTAGTATCATATATGGACCAGCAAGCCTTGTGCACAAACACACACACACACTCATTCACGCTTGGTAGCAGCATGGGCAAATCTTGTCTGCCAAGAGAAGCTGGATTGCTAGTTCTATTTATTTATGTCATCTTGTAGTGTGCCGTGCTGGACTTGATGTGCGATATACACGTGGCTAACCATTAAAACTGTGCCTACAGATGTAGTCATATTGGGAATATGGCACAAGCTATTTTGGTGATAGAGCTGGGGGATGTTGATTAAATTCAAAGACTGTATAAAATAAGTTTGCTTGTCTTTTCTTTTTTATATTAATATGTGCGTCTAATGGCGTAATTATGGTAAATGGCTTGCATAGACGTAAACAGCTTCCGTGAATGCAATAACTTTGTGAGAAAGGAATTCATGACCTGTCCCATATAGAAGCCTGTCCCAAATACAGAAGCCCGCTTGCAATGTAAGTTACTTGGGATACTTTTTTTTGGAAGGTTTTAGTGAAGCCAGGAGAGACACTCACCATTGTTTAATAACTCAAGGGTCATGTCTGAACAGTACTAGCCTCTCTACCGACGCAAATATTTTGACTGTTCTTTTGACCCAACACTCTTTTATGTCCTTCCTCCCTCCTTCCATTTCCCCCACAACAGGGCTGCCATTGCTCGTCCAGCGCACCATCGCCAGAACCATCATCCTGCAGGAGAGCATCGGCAAGGGTCGTTTCGGCGAGGTGTGGCGTGGGAAGTGGCGCGGGGAGGAGGTGGCCGTGAAGATCTTCTCGTCCCGCGAGGAGCGCTCCTGGTTCCGGGAAGCAGAGATCTACCAGACGGTCATGCTGAGGCACGAGAACATCCTGGGCTTCATCGCTGCCGACAACAAAGGTCCACGTTCACATTCATGCTTCCTACAAGAACAGTGGCATGGGGAAAATGTGATGGTTCTAATAAGTAATTTGATGGTATTCACATTAAGACGGCCATCAACTTTAATCTCTGCCAATATCAACGGCAACTGTATGATTGAAGTATAATTTTATTTTCATTTTGCCACACTGGCAGGTGAGTGGTCAATTACCTATGCACCAGTCAACATTTTTCTAGGTTCGCGAATATAGAATATTAATTTGGCTATGTCATAATTAACTAGAATGTACATTTACAGCTGTTACTACAAAACCTTTTACATGTGACTCTTATGTATTTTACTGTGATTCTAGCCTTTTTTTCTGTCATCCAAACATTGTAAATGTGTGCTAAGCCTTCTTGGAGTCAAGCATAATTATTTGTCCAGTTGGCTCCTTTAGCTGTAGAAGAAGCAAGGTTATCAGCTCTGCTCAAGTTTAGATTTTGTGTAGGTGAGTGCATAGGACATGAATAGACTGTTTGTAGACAGTGCGTGGGAGCCGTTGGCTTGAGTAGAATAACAAGCTGCCTGGTTTCCGCCCAACACGCTAACAGTCTGCTAGCTTGTCTGGACTCTAAGTCATACCATTGCCAGGCTGTGTGTGTATCAGTTATGGATGCAACAATATCAACCGATACAAAAAAATATTATAAATAATAATAAATGCAGAACTAACCTAATCTACAGTAAAAGTAATGAACCACACTAGTAGTCAGTAGATTCTATGTACTTTAAGTTTAAATACTTCAAGCTTAGGACCCAGGATATGCAGTGACAAAGTGGTGTTGGTATGTCCCTAGTATAAGGGAAGAACAAACAAATGCCAGTAAAATAATAACTTGCCACATATATACTATATCACACTATCTATACAATATTACACTATATTCGTATTATACTTGTATCTGAGAGGAATATGTAAAGCTTTTGTCTCTCTCTCTCTCTCTCTCTCTCTCTCTCTCTCTCTCTCTCTCTCTCTCTCTCTCTCTCTCTCTCTCTCTCTGTCTCTGTCCCCCTTCCTCTTTTTCCTCCGTCTTTTTGCAGGCTCTGAAGGAGCACAAAAACACTGGTGGTTAACCCTTACCCCCATCACACAATGACCCTGTTTACATGAGAGACATGTCTAGTTTTTACAAGCCTTTTTGTATTTAGATTGTATCTAGATTAGAAAAAGCTCATCTGTTTACACGAAGGGCACAATCACAATCGTCTCAGCCTGTTGAGACGTAGGGGCAGTTTGCTATGCACCTGGCTTGACAACGCTTCTGCAAGAGATTCTGTCTAGAACACCAATCGCTAGTTGATCTAGATTGAATGTAGCGTACAGTATCTCCAGAGATGGCTTTGATGGTTGTCTACATCTCTCGTACAGTCGTGATGGAGAAAACATCTCAGATTCAAAACGCTTGTGTAAACAGGCCCACTATTCCTTCTCTTCGTCCTGCACTCTGTGCTTTGTTCTCTTCTCTTTCTCTTCTTGCTTTTCTCATTCTCTTCTTTCTTCTCGTTCTCTTCTTTCTTCTCATTCTCTTCTCTTTCTTCTCATTCTCTTCTTGCTCTTCTCTTTCTCTTCTTTCTTCTCATTC
The DNA here is from genome assembly GCA_900323305.1 of Trachyrincus murrayi. NCBI lineage: Eukaryota > Metazoa > Chordata > Actinopteri > Gadiformes > Macrouridae > Trachyrincus > Trachyrincus murrayi. Next base: position 13,254 of record OOFB01000448.1, read on the forward strand.
TCTTCTTTCTTCTCGTTCTCTTCTTTCTTCTAATTCTCTTCTCTTTCTTCTCTTTCTCTTCTAATTCTTCTCGTTCTCTTCTCTTTCTTCTCGTTCTCTTCTCTTTCTTCTCGTTTTCTTCTTGTTTTCTTCTCTTCTCATTCTCTTCTCTTTCTCTTCTTGCTCTTCTCATTCTCTTCTCTTTCTCTTCTTCTCTTCTCTTTCTCTTCTCTTTCTTCTCATTCTCTTCTCTTTCTTCTCTTTCTCTTCTTGCTCTTCTTGTTCTCTTCTTTCTTCTCTTTCTCTTCTTGCTCTTCTCATTCTCTTCTCTTTCTTCTCGTTCTCTTCTCTTTCTTCTCATTCTCTTCTCTTTCTTCTCTTTCTCTTCTAATTCTCTTCTTGCTCTTCTCATTCTCTTCTCTTTCTTCTCTTTCTCTTCTCTTTCTTCTCTTTCTCTTCTCTTTCTTCTCGTTCTCTTCTCTTTCTCTTCTTGCTCTTCTCATTCTCTTTCTCTTCTTCTCTTCTCTTTCTCTTCTCTTTCTTCTCTTTCTTCTCTTTCTCTTCTTGCTCTTCTCATTCTCTTCTCTTTCTCTTCTTCTCTTCTCTTTCTCTTCTCTTTCTTCTCATTCTCTTCTTTCTTCTCGTTCTCTTCTTTCTTCTCTTTCTCTTCTTGTTCTTCTCTTTCTCTTCTCTTTCTTCTCTTTCTCTTCTTGCTCTTCTCTTCTTCTCTTCTCTTTCTCTTCTCTTTCTTCTCATTCTCTTCTCTTTCTCTTCTCTTCTCTTTCTCTTCTCTTTCTTCTCATTCTCTTCTCTTTCTCTCGTGCTCTTCTCTTGTTCTCTTGTTCTCTTCTCTTTCTTCTCATTCTCTTCTCTTTCTTCTCTTTCTCTTCTCTTTCTTTTCTTTCTCTTCTTTTTTTTTTTTTTTTCTTCTCTTCTCTTTCTTCTCATTCTCTTCTCTTTCTTCTCTTTCTCTTCTTGCTCTTCTTGTTCTCTTCTTTCTTCTCTTTCTCTTCTTGCTCTTCTCATTCTCTTCTCTTTCTTCTCTTTCTCTTCTCTTTCTTCTCGTTCTCTTCTCTTTCTTCTCGTTTTCTCCTTGTTTTCTTCTCTTCTCATTCTCTTCTCTTTCTCTTCTTGCTCTTCTCATTCTCTTCTCTTCTCTTTCTCTTCTTCTCTTCTCTTTCTCTTCTCTTTCTTCTCATTCTCTTCTCTTTCTCTTCTCTTCTCTTTCTCTTCTCTTTCTTCTCTTTCTTCTCTTTCTCTTCTTGCTCTTCTCATTCTCTTCTCTTTCTCTTCTTCTCTTCTCTTTCTCTTCTCTTTCTTCTCATTCTCTTCTCTTTCTTCTCGTTCTCTTCTCTTCTTCTCTTTCTCTTCTTTCTCTTTCTTCTCATTCTCTTCTCTTTCTTCTCTTTCTCTTCTTTTTCTTCTTGTTCTCTTCTCTTTCTTCTCATTCTCTTCTCTTTCTTCTTGTTCTCTTCTCTTTCTTCTCATTCTCTTCTCTTTCTTCTCGTTCTCTTCTCTTTCTTCTCGTTTTCTCCTTGTTTTCTTCTCTTCTCATTCTCTTCTCTTTCTCTTCTTGCTCTTCTCATTCTCTTCTCTTCTCTTTCTCTTCTTCTCTTCTCTTTCTCTTCTCTTTCTTCTCATTTCTTCTCTTTCTCTTCTTCTCTTCTCTTTCTCTTCTCTTTCTTCTCATTCTCTTCTCTTTCTCTTCTCTTCTCTTTCTCTTCTCTTTCTTCTCATTCTCTTCTCTTTCTCTTCTTGCTCTTCTTGTTCTTCTCGTTCTCTTCTCTTTCTTCTCATTCTCTTCTCTTTCTTCTCGTTCTCTTCTCTTGTTCTCTTGTTCTCTTCTCTTTCTTCTCATTCTCTTCTCTTTCTTCTCATTCTCTTCTCTTTCTCTTCTTGCTCTTCTTGTTCTTCTCGTTCTCTTCTCTTTCTTCTCGTTCTCTTATCTTTCTTCTCATTCTCTTCTCGTTCTCAAGGTTCACCTTTCTTCTCATTCTCTTCTTCTTTCTCAGGGTTCCTGTGTTTTCCTTTGCCTACCCCTTCACATATCTTTCTCCCTCTTGTATCTCATATAACTCTACCTTTATTAGTTATAACAGCATTTTGCAAGCTTAAATTCAATAGAATACACCAGTAAAATCAGTATTTACATTACATTATAAAATATGTTTGGTGCAATAACCGATCTGTTGCATTAAATTAACACAGTATGAGTAAATGCCATAACATTTCCAAATGCCATACCATTTGCATAACAATGTAATAAGAAATAGAAATATTGGACACGTCCTTTTAGCTATTTTGTGGGTTTATGTATTTTATCCATGCCAAAATCCTGTTACCCTTTCCATGATATTCATAGTTGTATTCATCATTTTCATATCTTGTCTCTGTTTAGATAATGGAACATGGACCCAGCTGTGGCTGGTGTCAGATTACCATGAGCACGGTTCCCTGTTTGACTACCTGAACCGCTACACAGTCACCGTGGAGGGCATGATCAAACTGTCCCTATCCACCGCCAGCGGCCTGGCTCACCTCCACATGGAGATAGTGGGCACACAAGGTTAGACATACATACACACACACATACATACATACATACATATACACCTAAATGTGGGCTGTATTTACAATATGAGTTAATACTTAATTCCCTCATTTAAATAAGGCAACGATTATTTTGCATCATATTTATTGACTGTTTCGCTATACTGTAATGATGACCAGACACGGAAATAACACTTTTATCAAAATGTTATATAATATCTAGTCTTAGCCCATTTGATAACACAAACAATGACACTTGAATGGGACATGTGTATGATACATTTAGTTTGTTTCTATCTCAGAGATGAAATAACATGTATAATTCAGTCTCTCTTCTGTCTCTAGGAAAGCCGGCCATTGCCCACAGGGACCTGAAGTCCAAGAACATCCTGGTCAAGAAGAATGGGACCTGTTGCATCGCTGACCTGGGCCTGGCCGTCCGCCATGACTCTGCCACAGACACTATCGACATCGCCCCCAACCACAGAGTTGGGACAAAAAGGTAGGCATCCCCTTGCCCAGAATTGACATCTTAGATGCAGTTATGCTATTAAGTTTTGCCTGCCCATATCTTTTTAGAGCATGTTTATTAACATGTGTTTGTTACACAAAGCATATTTACATGATAACTCCAGGGTTGTCCTCAGCTATTATTGCCACCGTGTCAAGGCGTCAAAAGCAAGACGCCTATCTGTCTGCTGCTTGCAATCTATTAGTTTATATGTACATGAGTGAGATTGATTGTAGAGGCACTTTAGGTGACTCTAGTGACTAGAAAAGCACTCTATAAATCATGTCTATATATTTTTTTTATGTGTTTTACACATTTCCTTATATGGCCATTTATGATTATTTATTTACATGAATGATATGCTTTGTCTACACAAGACGGCCAGGTCTACTGCATGACCATTACCAAATGTTTTGCTTTTCACAACATTATCGGTGAACATAAGTCTATTGATGTGAGGAGGACAGTAGGTTTGTTTGCTTTAAGTTCTCATCTAAATATAGTTTAGATCTAAACATAGTTTAGATGAGGGGGTGTACAGATCAAACTAAAACTAGGGACAAATAACAAGTCAGCAAAAAGCTTTTTGGCTCACTTAAGCTTACACATGTAGCGGAATTCGAATAAAAAGATTTGTGTATTTTCTCTCACTATCCCAATAATCCAAGAAATTATTTTGATCCAAATTTTTTATTTAGCTTCATTACTGCTAAAAGCATATACATTCCATATTCACTAGTCAGACAAATCTTCAGAACAGGAATATAATTATATTATTATATTATTTTAATCAATTTACCAAATCCAAGTTTAAAATTACTTGGACATCTTCATGGAACAATACTGTCATAAACTTGTATCAACTCAATCCATGCGTCCACAATGGAAAACGTATCCTTGTAAGATGATGAATGTGAATGAATGTGCCTGGACTAAGAAAAACTGAGGTTCTGTTTACTTTCTGTTATTCCATACTCCTTTCTTATTTCTCGCTTCTTCACATTGTTTTGGGCTGGTAGTTGGATCCCGGAGTATGCAGGGCCACTAAATCATTCAGTAGGCTCCGGGTATTGGAAAGACCAGGAGGGCCTTGGCCTCAACTGAAGTCGATACATATTCCCCACCATTCTCCACCTGCAACCTTAATATTATTCAGCAAGTGCCTGACCAAAACATAGAGCTAGTTGGAGTGGGGGTCATTGTTTGGGTGTTTTGAGAGCTGCGCTACACTGCTTCACATGGATACCCGAGGAAGAAGAGATCTAGCATGTGCTCTATCGAGTGCATAGTCTTCATTCAGCTCAGCGTGTAAGAGCTGAATCTCATAAAAAGAAAAAGGAAAAAGCTGAGGAGAGCTCTAAATGTCAATAAGGGAGAGAAAGCGTAGAGTAACTGGTTGAGAGGAGAGCGGGTCAGTGTTGTGTGCTGGGCTGTAGTGATGTCTGGTAAGGTTGGTATATTATTAACAAAGTCGTTGGAATACTGCATAAGATGCAGGTATACTGTCTGCAGGTTTATTTCAGTCAACCTTTGGCTACTCTGTGATGTTCTGTAAATGGCTAGGAAAGTGGCAGGTGTACTGTGTATAAAAGCCCAGGTATACTTACAACGAAATCGAAATTGGCATCCTCGCATAGGCTGTCCCAACTGCTGTCCAGTACGGCGATTTGGACAGGATCCAATATAGCTACCATCTCCCTGCTTGAGTGGTCATACAAATGCGCATTATCCCTCACAATCTCAGCAAGTCTTGCTTCGAACTGGTTCACCCTGAAATGAACAGAGTGGGATGAAATAGTCCATATTTTACAGATACCAAATATTTACAGATACCAGGTACTAACGTAATCATTCAAGTGGTATTGTTGACCAATTGCAGGCAGCGGTGTATTGGGGGGCATGTGGGAAAAGTGACTATTTTGACCCTGAGCACACTGCAGCGATAGAAGCCCAAAGCGGCAATTTGTTTGGGTCGCAAACAAATCATTTTGTCTGTGCAAACACCATTTTCGATTTGGTTTTAAATATATCGGGGCCTAAAAGTTGCTTTACTTAAGATTCAAGAGCTACTATTTGAGTGTAATTTGTTAGAAATGGCTTAGCCATCTGTCTATTAGTGAGTAAAATGCACTGTGAGAATATCTGTTTAGAGTTAGTTGACTGCTCCTGCAGTACTGTTGACTGCTCCTTGTAAAAGCAAATTTAGATTGTAGACCGCTCCCGGCTCAGAATCAGGGAAGATAACTTCCCTGATTGGTTCGGGGAATCCATCCTGTCTGTCAATCACAGGTGTGTGAAATGCAACACTTCTCAAAGGCGGAAAACACAGGGAGGTTTTTTTGTTTGTTTGTTGTTTAGATTCAAAATCTCTTCCGCTCTTTTCTGCTCTCTCTCTTTATAACGATTAAATCAGCAGCAATAAATGTGAGTTTTTATTCCTTTTAAGGAAAGATGAGAGGAATGCTATTTGACAATGCACTGCACACACCGCTCCACTAACCCTTTTCATGAGAAGGAATGTTGGTTGCTTGTATATAGTATAAGTAATTGTCGTACCTAAGATAGTTATCTTGTTGCTAGACCAGCAGCAAGCAGATCAGCTGATGGAAAATACTTTGGATTAGATTTATAAAGCATTTGTGTGGGACTAAGAATATGATGTGCACTATATCTTTCCAACACGTTTGTGTGAACAAATGAAAGTTATAGCTCTCTGGATCATGCCTCGTTGTCATTGAGCATCAGCTCTCAATTTGTGCGCTAGTTTGCCCACAAATTGACAGTTTGGTAGGTCTGTTTAAAATCAATCCACTAATTCATATTTAAACATTTGGACAGACCAACTACACAATGCACAGTGTAATTGCAAAGCGACTTTACAATAATAGAAAGCTCTTTTGTTGTGAATTTCAGTCAATCTGAATGACCAATGTCTGCAAAAAATACACACATGAAATTATAGTATTTTTTTAAATCTTTTTCTCTGACGGTCAATTGTCTCTTTTTCAGATACATGGCTCCCGAGGTGCTGGACGACTCCATAAACATGAAACATTTTGAGTCCTTCAAGAGGGCTGACATCTACGCCATGGGCCTGGTCTTCTGGGAAATAGCCAGCCGATGCTCCATGGGAGGTATGTAGGGAGAGGGTGGACCTTGGGGTATAAAGCATTCGATCCACGCATTAGATTAAACAAAGTAGTGGGGCATTCAGAAGGAATTGGGGTTTATGCATTACCGGACCTGGAGATGAATTGAAGCATGGTTGGGAGTGCCTCAACAGATGAATGGATGAGAACACGCTATCAATGAGAGGACACTGTGCAGTCGGACCACATCTGTTGTGTCTTAGCAACCATGCCCATGCATCTGGATTATTTATTAACGTCACCGTGCTAATTAAGGTATTTCACTGTCCTGAATTATTCATCATTTATTTTATATGACCTTTATTTAACCAGGTGAGTCTCATTGAGATTAAAAACTATTTTCCAATACCGACTGGTGCAAATGTGTAAACGAGTACTTGTCAAGCAAACCATAAATGATTGCACAAATATTGTAATCTAATCTGTAATCTTGTTTTGTAGTCATTATCTTATAAATATATATTGATAAACATTTTGGTAGTTTTGTAGCATCTTTTATTAAATAGTCAAAAAGAAAGTCTACACCGTTTCATAGTCATCCATTCTTGTTTAGACTGTAAAAATCGGTTTGTTCATGTTAGTGTCTGGCCTGGGTAGGTGGAGTTCCCCCCCACGTTCAACAATGTGTTTTACAATAATGTCCGCCCGTCAGCAAACGGTAAGTGAAATGTATAGCAGCATACCGCTGCTGTGGTGGTGTATACAAAATCTCAATAGCAGCTGAAAGTGGCATTTGTTTTTACCGTAGTTAAAAAAAGAGTCCCGTGTGTCTAGCAGTGTTACCTGCCGAGGAGACGGGGCCTCCAAGCGAAACCGTTGGGTAGCAGCACAATAGCCTAACTAAAGTGCAATTCCAACTGGATAAGTCTCATGTTTCGAAGGTTTCCCAATGGATATAACAAGTGTATCCCATTAGCTCTACAGCAGTAAAAAGCAGGTGAAAAAACTGCATGACCAGTGGATCTCCGTTGTGGGTGTAAACTGACTGACAATCACGATCACCATAGCGCCTACAAAACGAGTACTTAAGTACTCTCTGAAATTTGGACCGTGTATTTGATTCCCTAATAGTGACCTGGCCTGGAAGCAGAACAAATCATCAAAATTTACAGACAAGGACACCATGAGACATTAACACTCACAATATTGAATAAAACATTAAAAGTTAAGTGAAATGACAATGATCCAGACTGTCCAGTTCCATGCTCCTTAAAATCGTCCATATGAAATAAAAGAAGTACATTTTAGCCTGGAGAAGGGGCAGAATAACTATTACGCTTTCTTCCCTAATTATAACCTGACACCGGTCATCAAACAGGTCCTCTGTGGGAGGTTTAAAAGACATTCTGTGATCAATGATTTAGGGAGGATGGATAGAGATTCTCTTTTGTTAGAGAATACCATTCATTTGGATTTGTCTGCTTTTAGGACCAACTTTAGTTGTCGTAGATGGGCCTGAACTATATTAAAAGCTGACTGTAATAAGTAAAGGGCCTGCACAGCAGACCGTCATCAGCATACATGGCATTAGGAAGGTTGTCCCAGATGCCACTTACAATGAGAGTATACAATGAGAACAAAATCGGCCCAAGTACAGAGCCTTGGGGGACCCTTAGAAATAGACAAAAGGGAAGAGGTGGACCCAGCCATCTGGACACATTGGGTTCTAGCTGATAGATAGTTGGCAAACTGATCTACTGCTTGTCTAGGCAGGCCAATGCTCAGGGGCCTTTCAACTAAACACCATTGTCAATTAATTCCTTCTCAAAATATTTGCTTTATAATATCATTTAACTAAAAATAACACATCATATCAGGATATAACTTGTTATGACGGATAACTTGATATTTCATGGTTTCACCCCAGGCCACAAGATCGGCAATTTATCGTTATTCTCCGTGCTACAGCTTGTTTTTTTCCCGACAGGCATTCACGAAGACTACCAGCTACCCTACTATGACCTGGTCCAGTCTGACCCATCTGTGGAGGAGATGAGGAAGGTGGTGTGTGAGCAGAAGCTACGTCCCAACATTCCAAACCGCTGGCAGAGTTGTGAGGTATGAATACGTCTTTCTAATTATGTCTTCCAAGGTGATCTAACTAACTTCTAAAGTGATTTAATCCAATTGTATCCAAGTGCCAGTGTGTCTAGCGGTGTTAACTGCTTTAGCACCGTTTTTTGGAAGCTAGTCACTTAACCCCACCGGGACTTGGACTGCTTACCTAGGTGTCATCAACTGGGTTTCCCAGGCACCCCAGATTATGTAACCAGGTCACAGCGGTAACCAGGATACAATTGGGTTTCCCGTGTGCATGTAAACGCACTGATTCATAGTAGTTAATTACCAATTGTATTATTTGAATATACACTTTGAGCTGTGGGTTCCATGCATTTCCAATACAATACAGTGCTCAAACCTATTAAAATGAGCAAACCTATTTCCATAATTTCCCATCTGGGATTAATAAAATATTTTTATTAAACACACAAATTCACTCTGACTCCCCAGAGAAAGTGAAAGCATTTTGCCTGAGGTAACAACAATTTTTTTCTTCCACTCGCAGACTCAGGACAGAACACAAACACAATGTGGGTGTAGATACAGAACTGGAAATATGCTTTTGGCTTCTGCTAAACACAACACATATAAAAGGTAGACATAACAATCAATATGGGGCATAGCTGATATCCTCCATACATTCTCTCTATGAGTACACAACACATAAACACGCATCCTCACAAACACCAAATCACTTAAAAGTGCAACCTCTGCAATATCATTCTTACTTACATCAAGGTAATCCACACCCTCCTTATGGATGTATTTAATTGCTCAGGCAGATTATTGTGGTATAATAAAGATGTCTGTAATTTACTACACAAAGAGGGGTTACTGCTTTCCAAAAGGTGGAATTATGAGCACTGTGCTCCTAAGTTGAAATGTTTAGGGGCACAGTCCACAAAAGTAGGGGCACAGCTAAATAAAATAGGTGCCGAGTCAAAATAGAGGGATTAATAAGAGTTTATTTTACTCTTACAATAAAGAACAGATATATTTGTCTGCTCCCATTTCTATTTAAGTGATAAATGAACAATAGATGTAAACAAAATGAAATCATAACTCTCTGTACCAATGCCCATCATCATTCTCAAACAGATTTTTAAACAGAACCTCAAATCGCAACCATATCTGTGGTCCAGAAGCTTTTGTAGCTTGGTCTCCTGGACCACTGGACATCCATTTTCCAACCAAGCTGCTAGGATCGTAGTTGTTCCCTCGGTGCTGATTCGGATCAGATCCTCTGTGGTGGAGACATGGAGGCTGCTTCGGCTTGAATTCTTAATGCGATTCTGTGCGCATCTTAGCTCAGTTCAGCTCAAAGATTCTCGACGAGATGAAACAGTTTTAGAACGTCCCAAAGAAAGTTGCAGTAGTGTGAAGGGGTGTCTGAAGTCAAAACAGTCTAAACAGTCCAGTTTCAGAACATTATCTTGTGATTCTTTTGCAAGCAGTTTCGTTGCAAATATTTGATCTGAACTGGAGTTCATTGCTGTCGAATTGGGTAACTTGTGTTGTTCGCTTAAATTGCTTATATGGTCAATGTGGCTACGCTACATGCACATGGGTTACCACTCTCCAGACAGTGTGGTACTTTTTATTTATAAACATCAACGCGGTAAAAGGGGTGAAACAGATTTATGAACTACACCTCCCAACTTCTATTGGAATGTGTGAAGTGTGATATTGGCAGCTATTTCCTTGGTCCGTCTGCAAACCCAAAGCCATAGAGAGAGAGAGAGAGTTGCGTCATCTCCATTCACTCCATCAGGCCAAATTTTTTTAAAGCAATGGCGAATCATCACGGAGACACTCAAGTTCAGCAGCAGCGCCGCATAGGAGCCGGGTTAAGGTAAGTTAAACGTTTACTTATTATCACATTTTAATTCAGTCAGCAATGTATTTTACAGCATCTTAGATATTTTTTAAAAGTTGGTCGATTTTAACTAGCTAACGTATGGAAACGATAAAGCTAGGTTACAGGGAGCAAATCAATATGGTTTGTTACATTTCTATGTAATGTGCATTCGTACAGACAAATGCCTCTGAGCATGTGTTTGAGGGTAGCCTATTTGTTACTCAGACATTGTAGATGACTATTTTGTAGTCGGTTGGCGGTGAAATAAGGATGTCATGATTACACGATGTGATGATTTCGATACTGATCAGGATCAATCACATCGACGTATCTTAAATAGAAGAATAACGAAGAGTTTTAGGCTGTGACACATTGTGTGATGCATGGCTGTTTATATGGATGGGAGATCGTTTGAAGATAGTAGAAATAAGTACAAATAGACCTCCCCATTACTGTAATGGAGAAAATCCTCACATAGTTTGTTATTATAGTCTGTTGTGATTGTCAGATTGCTCCTGCTCAATTGCATCAACTATATTGGCCTTCTCTTTCAGCAGGGAAGCAATACATCCTGACTCCATTCTTTGAGCAGTCGCTGCATCCCCATGAAGGACAGCCAGCCATGACACAGTTCAAGGCTTGGCATAGACCAAGACATTGAAGCACTATTAATGTTTGAGTTTATTAAAGGTCCAATCATATGGTCAATATGTCCATTGCTTATTTTCTTACAGATTAAGAATAAAAATTGAGTTACTGAATGTTCATGCCTAATAAACAATCAGAATTAACTTATGTAGGGTCAATACATGTCTTATCATCTGCATTGCAATCAGATTCGACTTTCAATACTGCCTAAAATCACTATGAATTTAACTTTTTAACTATTAACTATATTTTGGAGTACTTTGGAATGTTGTATTAGAATATAATGGGATATAATAGGTCTTTTTTGTATAAGTCTGGATTTACTTGCATATGAGTGTACAGAACCCCAATACAAATCAGAGCGGTCATAGCATACATGATAGTTTATAGTGCTTGATTTGTAGTTAGGCCACGTCTATCTATAAGGGTACCATTGTCTGTGTGATGTTAATTGTATATTAATAGGGGAGACCATTCTGTCACTTTTTGTTTGCCAATGAAATAAATGTCTATTTCTGCACATTTTGTTGTAAAGGCTTCTTTAGTCACGGAGTCAGCTCAGCCCTGAGAGTTCGAGTGACACTGCTTCTGTCTGTTACTAGTGCTGGGTGGTATGACCAAAAAATCATATCACGGTATGAATGAAAATGATGACTGTTACGGTTTACTCTGTAACTAGAGTGCATGTAGACTGCGTCGTACTTGGCACTCTACGTCCTGCCTATTATTTCCCCATTCATCGAACATCGAGTGGAAGATATCTAAAAAAGCGTCCACCACTCAGCGATATGACTGCGTTTGTTGCTTGCTATAATCCAAAGTTGTGCGGGCGGTGAAACAGATTTTTTTTTGCAAAAGTCTTCAAAATATAACTTTTAAGATGCGCTTGACTGCAAAACACAGGATATTTGCAACGTATGTGCCAACTGTGCGCATGCGCTGGAGTATTCACTCTTCTTCATCTGTTTCACCACCCGGACTACTTTGGATTATAGCAAGCAACAAACGCTTACTATACGTGCGCTCTATTTATAGAGTAAGGTTACGGTATACGTATATCACGGTATAACACTGCTAGAATGTGCTAGAATGCAGGGCAACTGCACAACTATTCTTTTGTTTTACTGACAACGCTGGGTGCCTTTGCTTCATAAGGACCATCGTATGTCAATGTTTAAATGAGGGCAAAATATTTCAAAACATTCTACTTACTGATAACAGTCTGGTAATCAGGTAATCCAGTTACAATGTTTTTTTTTTCGTTTTTTTCTGCCAATCCGTCATCCAGAATAGTGCGTGTGTTTTCTATTTGCATGCTCTTGAATAGCACTAGTGCTGCGGTGCAATTTAATTGAAACTTTGCACAATGTACCAACCACCTTTTTGTTTCCAGTGAGAGCACTCACACCAGTGCCGCCATACAGCCGCGCTATTTAACTTCCGGGCTTTTGTGGGGTTGCTCACAAGGTTATCAAATATCTAAATGTTGAAGCAAGCAACCTAAAAACTGTCTGGGTTGCACACAAAAGCATGGGTAGGTGTGAAAATAGCCCCAGAAGTGTGTATTTATTAGCGGTGAAACGGTTCACACAACTCAGGGTTCGGTAAGATGGTGGTGTCACGGTTCGGTACGGTTTCGATACATCGACAAAATAAATGCTAACAATTTTTTTTATTTGTATTTTGATTTTCCATTTATTATTATAACAGTAAACAACATGGATAGTTTGGCTTCCAGCAGCACATGGAAACACAAACTTGTGCTGGAGAACACAGCGCCCGAACACGCCTTGACTGCACCTCAGAATCTGCGAGCATCACTTCACTTTATGTGGATATGTTCCCCTTGTTCATTCCGGTATATAAGCCATTGATTTATGTCTATACATATTTTTTACGACATATCCTTTTTTACTTTTTACAATAACTGATTAACATATTGTTCAGTTCGCAGTGCGTACCGATCCGTGCACCGTGGACCCCGTACCGTATGGTTCAATACAAATACACGTACCGGTTCACCCCTAGTATTTATGTATTTATCATTTCAAATCAGATTGTTACTAGGAATGGCCCAAAGCCAAGTGCTGATCCAGTGTGAAAAGCTGTGGACTGTCTATATAATTAATATGAAGCAGTGTGTTGGTGTCTAGTCATCATAGCATTATCGTTGATAATGCTATCATACCCAGAGGGCCCATATGTTAATCTAGTGTATGTCTTATTTCTAGGTATTGACTGTTGCATAGCAGTGTGGTATTGTCATATCATTTGTTTTATCAAATGCATTGTTTTACTTGTTCTTCGGTTCAATAAACTGGTGTCAACATGGTGCCAGAGATTCAGAGTGATTTCACTTGTAAGGTTTGCTGTGCTGGGCTTTAAGGATACCTTGGGGCACACAACTTGGTTGCCTTTCAAGAATTCATGCCAGAACTTGGCAATTTTTCCTCCAAATGAACATCAGAGTACTTTGGATAATTCATTGTCGTGACAACCAGCACTATAATACAATAGATGAGACACAGAGACAAATAAATTGCATTTGACGGATGGCTTTATAGTGAAATTGATTGATTCAATATGATAGGCCTGCTTCTTGGTCAGTAAAAAAAATATTTAGAATGACATTATACTGCTGGTGCATATGGCTGGCTTGCTTACAAGCCAGCCATATGGGAGTACAAGTAGGAAGGACTTTCGGTTTGTCAAGTGTTGTTTTAGAAGTTGCAAATTCTAAACTTTGTTGTAGTTTGTTGTTTGTAGTTTATGTTTTTCAAATATGTACGGAGAAGACTTGAACATCAATGTGTAGCTGCAGGAGTGTTGGCACAGAAGACCAGAAAATGAATAAAAAGCAAAAAAAGATGCTGTGCTTTAATACTTTTTTTGAGTGTAGTGTTGGACTCATCACATAGTGTACAAACTAAACTAAGCTATTTCAACAAGCTACTTTCTCTTCTGGGCAGCATAATATCAAGTTAGAATCGAGCACGACATCAGCAGAATCCTCTATACCTACTGTTTTGTTTGCTTACGTTTTTTTTCTTTTTTTTCCTAGCTGTTGTTTAGTCTAGTTCAAACCTGTTCAACCTGTATGCCTGTCTTGCTGTGTATCGCAATTGTCTCCCGTGGTACATCCCAAATGATTTATGTATGAGCCTAGTGTGTGTGCGCATGTGTGCGTGTGCGTGCGTGCATGTGTGTTTGCATTTGACAACAAATCTCTCTATTTGATTAATCAAGCGAAGAGATTGATTTGTGTCTACTGTGAGGAACGGCCAGGAAATGTGACATGGAAGTGTCCATTATTTACCCCCACACACACACATAGAGCGAGAGCTTAGAATGCAGTTCTTTTGTTGATTCTGCTGACTTACTCAAACACGATACTGGCCTGTTGAATAAAACAGAGGCTCTTTCTCTCTGCGGCTTTCCCCAGAACTGCAGAGGACCAGAGTTTGTTACCAAGACGGTATTATGAGAATATTGCTTTAATCACATTTAGAGAGAAAGAGAAGGATACGGTAATAACGTTAGATGTAACAAAGGGGGAACAAGATTTTGTTTTGCTTTCATTACCAGCAACCATGTAAGTTTACCCTCGATACTGCGTCTCTCCATTAACACTATGCTTGTGCTGCTGGTCTGTTCACAGATGAACCCTACTACCTGTAATACTTTTGACACCACAGGGAGTAGTACCACCATGCCAGTGGTTTCCATAAAATGTGGAGGGGTATGCTGCTTAATAAAGCAGGAATCCAGTCAAGCTAGTGCACTCATATAGTCCCATATGAACCAATTTGGGGCTGGGCCCATCATTCACAGAACACACACAGAAAAGGGCCTGACCAGATGACACAGATAGTGTGTGCATATGTCTGTGTGTGTATATGTGTATGCATCTAGTGCTTGTGTGGCTGCACAATTCAGAAAAATCCCTACCAGAATTGAGATCACGATTCTCAGACTATTCTCATCAACGTGTGTGTGTGTGTGTGTGTGTGTGTGTGTGTGTGTGTGTGTGTGTGTGTGTGTGTGTGTGTGTGTGTGTGTGTGTGTGTGTGTGTCAGAGTAAGATAAGTGATACTCCCTGATAAGACCCCCTCTTGAATTTAAACCCCTTAATATTCTATATTGAATAAGAATTCCTTGCGTATGATTTTTGTACCGATTTGTTTCAATAACCTACAGAAAATGGCTTCGCTACACCTTTACCCTCAAAACAAAACATTGCATTTAATTAAAAATATGATATGTATCACATTCTTCTCATTGGTCAATGGCACTTAGGGGGATTTTAGGTCTGCTTGATTTGTGTCAATTAATCTAAAAAAATACAAATACACCAGAATCCTGGTCATACAGGAACAAGATCACATAGGGCTATGAATGGAGATCACGATTCTTTGACGATTAATCGTGCAGCCCCAATGTGATACAGTATGTTTATGAGATCGATACAACAGGTCTTAACTTGTTACATGATTGTACTTGAATTATTGCGTGGTTAGTTTTTATCCGTTAGCAGGGGTCCACGTGTTTATTTAGTCAAACCTTTATTTAAACAGGGAAACCCATTGAGACCAAGGTCTCATTTTCAATGGTGCCCTGATGAATACATAAAAACACATTCCTTGGAGTCCTAGGGAAGGAGCTGAGTAGTATAAAATAGTATCATCAATATCAAGGACTCCTTTAGTAACTACTACAAAACTTGACTGTATGGAGTCAGCAACTACACATTGAGTTCTGTTCGAAAGGTCATTTGAGAACCACTGAAGAGCATTTTCGTTAACACCAACTGAGGCAAGTCTACTGATTAAAATTGAATGGTCCCGTGTCGAACGCCTTGGACAACTCCATGAATAAGCACAGGACTTCTTGCTATCAAGAGAATGGATTGTGTTATTGAGAACAAGAGATGTGGCTGAGATTGTACTACGCCCGGACCTAAAGGCAGATTGATAGGTGCTTAGTAAAGAAGTATAGAGGGAAGAAGTACTTTAGCTAGACATGGGAGCTTGGAAATAGGGCGGTAATTATTTAGATCATTATAATCTCCACCCTTATGTAAAGGAAGCACACAGGCTCGGACCAATCAGCGTCCTGAGTAACTACTGGCAGCTATGGGCGTGGTTTACGACAGCGAGAAGCGACTGTTGGTTCGAAAACAACTAAAGAGGTTAGCATAGATGCTGCTATAGCATCTGTTATATCTGAACTGGAGAGTATGTCTTCATTGAAAGAAGAGCAAAGAACGGCACTGAAGGCTTTTCTCTATGGAAAAGATGTTTCCGCTGTCATCTGAAGATGTCATCTGGTTTGTTGATCTGATTGGTTGAAGTTCGCCCTTGATAGACGGTGATAGACAGAAGTATTTTTTGAAAGTGCCTACCCTTTTCCAAGCAGTTTCCAAGAACGACTTCCCAGATGGTTCTGTGTAACAGACCTGGCACGTCAGGTTACTGAAATTAGGGACAGGTTAAAAATGTGGACTAGAGATGACAATATAATAGGTGCAGCCAGTCACAAAAGCCCAAGGTGCAAAAGCCCAAGGTCCAACAAATCAGCTCCAATTGATTTTTTTTAAATCAATAGCCAATAGGGCATCCAGTACTTCCTGCTCTGTAAATGGGGAAAAAAAGACAAACAAGGGCTTTCATTAGGAACTACTGCCTCAATGTCTGGCTTGGGCAAAGGATATGTAGTACCCGCTGAGGAGGTATCCAGAAGACTACTTTTATCAAATATGTGCACTGCAGAGATCAAATGTTCATTAAATGTATTGCCGATATCCACTCTATCATTTATAGGACCAGAGTCCTATATTTTTCAGTTTCCTGAAATGTTCCCAGTCACTAATTCCAGCCTTTGACCATACAGAATTTCTTATCTTCAGATAGCTCATTTGTGAACTATGGATTAAGCCTGTTCTTGTCTTATACAGCGCATGTTTATTTGCAACAGAATTAAATTCATTTGAAAAGTCTTAAGGCCAGGTCTGGACCAGAGATGAGGGAAACCTTCCACGTGTGAAGATCATGTAAAATGTAAATGTAAATGCTCAGTATAATTTTTAAAATGTATTTTAGAAATAATGTGTGGTTTTGATCTATGCATTTTTACATTTCTAATGCAGGCAAAAGGGCAGTGGTCACTAAAGCCTAGGGGGGCGTGGTGGTTTTGTAATGAGTGGGGTCAGATTTAAATCTGTGCAAATATTCTTCAATTTATCACACTGGCTTTTCACAATCAATATTTAAGTCACCAATGATTACTACTTCTGTGCTTAAGTAAGCAGAGAGTAAACCAGATAAATAATCTATTGCACAGGGAGAAGCTGATGGAGATCTGTATGCTTGTTAACTCCAAGGTGAATGGCTAGACCCATACACTCATCTTGCTTAGGTACTGAGGACCACAATAAAATAGATACATCAAAACATGTTTTCACAAAAATTGCAACAATCCCTCCTTTTCCTTTTCTGTCTGCTCTAAAAATATTATAACCTTGAAGATGAACCTTCAAGTCTGGGACATAGTTATTTAGCCATGTTTCAGAAATAACAAAAATGTTTTTTTTTGTTTTTTTGGACTGAAAGACCAAGATCTCAATAAAATCCATTTTAGGCAGCAAGCTTCTCACATTAATATGAAGCAGACCAGGTCCATCGCTGCATTTACATTTCAGTGGTGTTTCCGAGATAAGACTAGTGTTTGTAGTGAAAGACTGTGTAGACACAGATACAAGATTTGAACCACAGATTTGTTGTTTTGTTCTGATAGAGAGAGACCTATATCTAACAGTGGGGAGGACAGAGAGGAAGCTGATAGGGCTAGGGGCTCGGACTGAAGGAGGAGGTCCAGGTTGTAACCTTCTGACAGGAGGACAGCTGACAACTTAGTGTCCATGTAAACATATTTTTTATTCAAAGGCGGTCAACATAGCTTGGCATGTAATGGATTTGGTGCTAATCTAGCATATTTATGGAGCCACTGTCTGAATCTTTCCCTTATGAGTGCTCCAGTACTATTAACTAGTAGTAGTAACCAGTACTACTAATCGGCCAATAGTCATTTACATTTACAAACAAATTGGACAAACTGAGATGTGCATGCATTTACGTGCGTAGAGCAGTTTTAGCTTCTATTTATTTTTTCTATTTTCAGATATAGATATCAGATGGGCTTAATACCTTATCTAGTCTAGTATCAATCTCTCTGATAATATTTGCTATCAAGAATTACATATCTTTTAATTAACAGCATTAGTTAAGTGTACTTATACAATGCAGTCCTATAGCCTTTTTTTCCGCATTTACAGTCTCAAAGGTCATGATCTTCATAAAATACAAAGGTCTTCAGTAGAAGTGGTCATTTGACTACTAATGTAGTTGTTTATGATCCGTCAGAAGATTTATCCATCAAGCCTATGTTAAGTGATCTTCTAAAGGAGCATCATTTTCCTGAGGAGGTGATGATGAGTAAGTGCTTTGTGTGTCTAAACACAACGCTATTTGATAAAAAAAAGAAAGTGTCTCGTTAGGAAGAGGGATTGACATGGGGATGAGGATGGTGTAACCCAGGATAAGGTGGTGCATTCACTCTCAAGAATCTTGTGTAGGTGGACGGAGCCAAAAAAGTGTGAAAGTAATTATGTTGAGTGCAGTACGAGAGCATGAGTCAGTGTTCTTCTTGAACATATTGTGTTATGTGAATGGCTTCCCAATGGGTGGATGTTGTTAAAGATAGAGCCATCTTCCTGCCATGTTTAATAGATAACTCCATCACAATCACAAATCAGAGCTTTATTGCCAGGCAAGTTTGCACAGAAGGATTTATTTATGTTGGCACAGTGACGAAAGGATATATAAAAACAGAAAACAACTGCACATGAATATTACATATAGAAACTAAGTAAATAAAATATATAAATATAATATAAAATGCAATATATTATATATCTAATCTAAAAATCTAATTTAAAATCTCTACCTCTATTTTTTCCAGTAATTAACTAATTAAGAGCCAATTAGCCAATTTGATTAATTAAAATAGCTTTTTAATAATTTTCTCTTTTGAGAACATGTGTGTAATAATGGTGATATGATTAGGTCTTTCTAATACAACAACAGATGTTTAAGTGTATTTTGTCGCTCCTCTTTCAACAGGCACTGCGGGTGATGGCTAAGATCATGCGTGAGTGCTGGTACGCCAACGGCGCAGCGCGCCTCACAGCCCTGCGCATCAAGAAGACCCTGTCACAGCTCAGCCAGCAGGAGGGCATCAAGATGTAGAGCCACCACACACAGACACACACACATCTATACTACACTTATCCATATTATCCTTATTATTTTTATTATGCAAAGCAAATGTATTATTATTATTATTATTATTATTATCATCATCAGCATTATCAAACTCTCCCTGTGTTTGCCCGGGAGATTAACTTTTTTATATATATATATGTGTATTTTCCTCCATCTTTGGTTTCTCGTCCTTTTTGAGCATCCACACAAGCACATGCATCAAGGTTTTAGGCTGACACACACACACACACACACACATACACATACACATACACACACATTGGTGTGTCTCTCCCTTGGGTGCCCATGAGTGCCAGGAATTGGATGTATGCATACATGGATGGACTGGGCAGATCTAACAATAACAGCGTTCTTTTATTAGAGAGGCAAAGAAAGATGCTGGACAGAATTAAAAAAAAAACGCCATTGTTTCGTCGGGCGGCAGGACACACCTCACACCCCTCTCTACTCCTGCCTCTGGAGAGTTCATGATAGATTAGGTCTTGGTTGTTTTGGGTCCCACAACCCACCAACAACAGTGATTAAACTAATGGTGCTCAAGCCTGAGAGAGCCAGCCAATCCACCACTAGAGACCCAGATCATTGCTATGGACAGGGGCAGTCAGGAGGGAATCCCTGTTCGGTCTGGCGTTCATTCTGGTGATGTCTTAACCACCATCATCATCATCATCATCTGCAGCAGAGCTCTTATGGTCCAACCTCATAACACTGGTGTTTCATTCTTGGGATGGCCTTATTTAGGTGTGCTCTGTAGTGACGCTGCCATGGTGTTTAATTTAGCACTGTTTCTCTTGGGAACTCGAATGTTCTCTCTCAACGTTCATCAGTATTACCGGTCAGACAGACAGGTCAGTTGATAGTATTTGTTTCTTTTAGAGATTATCGTGTTCCTGAGGTTTTTATTTTGTTATTATTTAAATTTCTCAATTTCTAAGTTACATTTGGACATTTATTTTTTGTTTTTAAAATAAACTGGACACAATCTCATTCATTCTCAGCTAACATGCTGCAACATATGCAATATAATTCTTTATGCTCTACTCTGCTTGACTACCGCAAGAACTACCTAACAACAACAACAACACTAATCAGCCGCCGCCATGCCTTCCAAGCCCTACCGTTAAAGTGCCCCCCCCCCCCACTCAAGTTTGCTGTTGGAGACTGCGTGTGTGTGCGTGCACACACGTTTACATGTATGTTTTTGCCTCTTTTCCTGTGTTTCTGCTCTGGTGTGTAGGGCTATTTGCTCCCACACCTTGTGTGTGTGCGCTGTGTGCAGTGGAAGCCTCCGAGGAGCCTTTAAGAGCAGCTCTCATGAATCTACACACACACACACACACGTACACGCCAAACCCTCAACCTGAGCCGACTCACTGGTGCCATGACCATGCCTCCACCTCAGCAGCAGCAGCAGCAGCAGCAGCTCATCCATATAGCTCATTATGGGATGCCCCTTTCCCCAAGAGGCATCTGAGAGCCTGAACTGAACTCAATGTATCTGTAAAAAAAATAAATACAGTGACTTTGGAAAGAGAAACAGAAAAGAGAAGATCTAAAAGTTGCTAAAAAAAAAAGAAGCTAGTTTGGTTCTTGTTCTCTCTTGCGTGCACCGCTGTTTACAAATGGGTGGCGGGCATGTTATTTTCAAGCATTAACTTTTATCAAAGGATAATCAAAACTTTAAAAAAAAGAAATGGGAGTGAGGTACATTCATTTTAAATATAGCAAGTGGATATTTACTAAGCCATAGGTTTTCCATTGTTTTGGGGTTACGTGGTTTAGTATTTACTAAGCCATAGGTTTTCCATTGTTTTGGGGTTACGTGGTTTAGTTTATTTATGTGTTGTCCTTTAGTGGCAAGATCTTTTCTACTAGAATGTACATTTCCGAAAAAGCAACAGCAAAAACAAAAAGAAAAAACGGCAACATGGACAACTTTGTCATTTCAGCTTTGCAAGCCTTAAGGGACCAACAAATATATGTCGGAAATTTGCTTTTGTTTCTTTTGTAAAACATATACGTATATGAATGATTACTATGTTAAAACTGATCATATATTATCTTAAGGACAAAAAATGATATGTAGCACCAGTCTTATTTATTGTCTTGTTGCCCATACTGCCATACACCTAAACCTATTCTAGCCTCGTCTCGCACGTCCCTCGGTTAGCCTCATTCAGAGCACTTGCCCTTTCACACTCAGCTCAACACATGAATAAATACAATAACGATTGGAATAACATTTTGAATAACAACTACTTACTGCTACTTATGAATACTGATAATTGACAATTAATTGATAATTGTTCCGTCACTTGAAAGAATATCTGCCTGGTTAAAGAATATCTGGCTGGCAATAAGTGCACTTCAAGGTTTAAATGTGTGGCAATATGGACCTAGTCAAGTCTGTTTGTTTTTTTGATCGTTTTCTTTATACTTTTAGCTTTTTGTTTTTAGATGATGTGTTGATGTGCTGCTACGTAGTTTGTCTGCTCTCCCTGAGTGGAGTCCAGGGCTACTGTTGGATGTATATGTCCTCAATTGCCTGAATTCGATCTGTGCCATGTCGCTATTCTGTGGCTACTCAAGTTCACTTTTGTATCACCTGGAGCACATTACAGTCCTCCATTTTGAAAGCCTGTTTTCTATGACAGTTATCAAAATAATCTGTCTGTGCTAAAGGAGTGTCAATCAATATCCAGAGGTTTGGGGTAAAAAAAAATGACTCTACAAGTGCATCAAAACAAAAGACTATCCGTGCCATACACACCTGTATAGAATCCTACTGTCACAAAGGTTGTTTTCCTCTAGAATGAAGTATTTCCAAATGTATAGGGGTGATTTGGGTGGGAAGGGGGGAGGGTATACCTGTTTGAAACCTGTAAATACTTATACAAATGAGAAAGAAGAGAACTATCCTTTTTTATCTGAAGAAAGGTGAGTTGATTAATTGCTGCTATCTCAAAGCAAAAGAGGGTTAATTCATGGCCTATACTGAACCAAGCCTCTGTTCAAGGGGTCTCAAATGGGAGGGGGGGGGGGTAGAAAGAAAGCAAATGGTACAATATCAATATTCATCTAAGTATAGTCCCGGGTTGCCTATGGTGGCCCATGTTGGGATTGTATGGTGTACATGTTATGCTAGTCGAGTCATACTCTGGGACATTAGCAACAACGATAGCTCAACTCAACAGCACCTCCACTGGTATTTCTCCGCCAGGACAACTCTCATTCTGTCTTAAAAATCACCAGCAGCCTTCTTCTTTTACTTTTTCCCAAAATGACTTAACTGTAAAAATAAATTGCAAGAACAACTTTACAGCTAGGTATTTCTCTATTTTATATACAGCATTTTATTTCCTTTTCTTGTCATTCTCATCATGGAATAATCAGGGTTTTTTTGTCTTCTTTTCAATGTACACTTCCTGAGATACAGTTAATAGCTCCACGTGTCAGACTTAGCGGTGCTCTCAATATGACTCTTCAACATTAACCAAACAGTAAAATCTGAATTTATTGAAAAACAGGATGAATTAAGTCGTATTATTTTAGTGTTTGGTTACTCTTTAAATAAAGGACCAAACCTTACAACATTTTAAATAAATAAATGCATATACAATGTGAACAAAATTAAGAAATACCTGAATACATGTCAGAAGTGAATAGTTGTTCTCATAATCTTGATGATTTCTGTATTTTTTTTATTCCAAATTATCCAAATTATTTCAGTATGATTTTATTTATATTCGTTATGTGTTCGTCACCTCTATGTATTTGTTTTAACAGTCTGTATATTTGCATTTATTTATTTCCATAGTTCTGTGTGACACAGAAGACCGATAGCGAATGATCTCCACTTGAGTCTGTGCACGTCATGCAAGACGCTTCTTTAGAATGATCAGCCAGCCATCTCAGCTGTGGAGAAACGGCCGTGGTGTCTCAAGTCCTTCAGTAACAATCTAACAAAGGCGCAAGGAGAGTAGAAGTAGGATCTGTACAACCAGTGGACATTATCGCTCGCATGACGTGCGCGGACTCAACCCCTCATTACCAGCATCTGTCTGCTTTCAACGTTCCTCTGTCACAAAGAAATACTGAAATAAAATGATGAGCAGATCTACATAAATGGAGTGAAGTGGGAATTAATAAATAGAGGAATTAATTATTATATAAATAAATGCCACCGGAAATGAGTAAATACAAAGAAAATTAATTATACAGCAATAGTTAAATGGGGCAATAAAAAACATTAAAAAAGTAAATTAGAGGGAAATAATACAGCTATTTGCATTTACGTGTTTTAATTATTTCTTAATTTATATAGCAAATGTATTTATTCATTTGATATTTTTTCATTTTGGTTGTATCCTTCATATGTACATGCTTAAATGTGGTCAAGATTCAGGTGTTATGGAGGAGGAATTCTATGTACTTTATACGTGGTTAATGTCTTTGTCATTAAACCCGATTCTCAAGCGAGTTGACATTTTAATAGAATATAAAATAGTTTTTTTCGTTGAATTTTCTACTCTGTTTAAAGGGCCAATAATTTATTTAGCCAGACTAATAGACTTTGGTCAGTGCTCCATAGCAAATTCACTTGAATTGAAAGATAGAGGGTAAACTATTTCCACTGTTGGAAGAAGATTACCACCCAAATTCGTATCTGGTTCTTTGTCCACTCTAACACAGTGAAATTGCTTGTTTTTTTGTGTTTGCATTGGGAGCAAAGCAAATTCATACCTGTGCCCTTTTGTGACTCAAACCCATTTAGGAAATGCTAGCATCTGGTTATCTGTTTAGTGACCAAGTCCTTCTCTAGTATTTTCTTACTTCTCAAAGCAATCCAGATCCAGAATATGTGGACTAACAGACAGCTAGGAACAAGTGTAAACTATGCCAGCAGTGCTAACCCGCTTTTAACTACACACTGAGACAGAATAGAAGTCCTGGAGCAGCTGTGAATGTATTAACTCCAACATGCATCTCAGAATCTCAACCAGCTTAGCTGAGCCAGAGCACAACCAACATTGTTTTAGCCCAAAGGCCATAGCAGAGCTGCAGAACTTGTTGAACATGCAATTATTATGTATATACACATACACACGCCACACGGGTGTCTTCTCTTATGCAAATCCACAGCTGGCCATTCACGGCCACTCAGTCGGTCCAATGGGATCTCACAGGTCAGGTGATCTACCTATGCTAACATGATCCACTCACTGTGACGAGAGCGTCATTTGGGCAGCATTAGCCAAAAACAACAGGTGACAAGGATGCAATGTGATGTGTTAAGGGGACAGTTGCCCTATGATAACCAAGACATGTTAGGCCTCCAGCAACACCTGTGGCTGGTGATAGGGTTAGTTGGGTTAGTTGCTTTCTCCAAGGGTATAGAAGAGTGGCCAAACGCTACAATCAAAAAACAGGATCAGCACAAGCTGTAGCCCATGCAATTCCTGTTTCTGATTGGTTATAATTAGTGATAAAATAATTTTAAGTTTGTATGGCAAGTTTAATCTCCAAGAAACAATTTAAGCCAATCAGAAATAGTAATTGCAATTGTTTAGTTGTGTGTAAGATATGTTTTGTGTTTTAGGTTTGATCTTAGTGTTGGCTAACTTTTAACCAGAATGAGGCTTAGTTTACGCTGTGTTGATGAGCAGTTTGGGTCACTGAAGGGCTTTGCAGAACAACCAATTGAAATGCAAGCTTCATTTTCATAGCGGCCGAATGGGTGAGCGGTGGTGCGAGTGGCCTGTGTAGCAACAGTAGAAGAGCGCTTTACACAACTTTCATTTGACAAAACGTAACCTTTTCTTTCTTTTTCTTAATTCACCCTGAATGACAAAATCGCATGTGATAGTGTCTCTGTATTGAAGTCTGCATCACTTGCTTTATAGATTATCCATTCAAACGCTGAAAATGAACATATTAAAAGGTCATCAAAATGAAAAGAAAATACCTCATTTTAAAGACCAATGTGTTTTACCTCACTGTAAATATTTTCTCAATTTGTTTACTCCAACTTTGCAATTTATTATTTTTTGGGTTTGTTTTTTGTTTCTATGAAATGCTTAAACAATTAAAGAGAATAAAACGTTTGTCAATGGTACTTAAATGTCAGATAGCGTTGTATGGTGTTTGTGTTTGTGCTAGCGCAGTATGCTGTTTCTATTCTTACAGTGCTCTGTCTGTACTGATGGTTGTCTTCTGCCCAAGCTGTACAGTCAAAAGCGCTTTATGAGTGTCTATGGCCCTTTCTGAGTCCCAATACAAATTGGCCTTGTTCTATATGTTCTTTTGTTGAAAAAAAAGAAAATGCATTAAAAATGGAGGCACAAGAGGGTGGGAAACAAGGGATAAACTCTTAAGCTAAAGCCCTTCTACAGACTGTGACCCACCCCCTTCCTCACCATGCGCCCTTTCCTACTGCTACGCATATTATAACCTTGAACTTTATATAAAAAATATATATATAGTGTGGCAAATGAAAGATCAACATAGGAAATAGAGGATTGATACTTTGTTAACTTCTAATCTAGCTGGAGTAGCAAATGGTGTGAATAAAGAAGCTAAGAGTTTCATAAAAAAAAATGAAAAATGTGTCTGCTTACTTGTCTTGTCGGCCTTAAGACTTGTTCAGCAAACTTTTTTTTTTAAAAGGATAGAAATAAATATATTTTGGATGATACAATGCAACATTGATACAACAACGAGATTTGATTAGGTTCTGTCATACCTCTCTTCAATAGAGAGTTTACAATGTTCTCTGATAGTAGGCCTACAGTCAAACACTACATAACTAATTCAAGGATAGAACCATCTCTGGTGAAATTCAGCCATCACAATTTGGTGTTATGTTGAATTCCAATATCCTGTAGTGTAATTTAATAGTAGTATACCTTCTTTTTTTGTAATCAGAAAACCTAGCAAGAAGGACTGGAGTTTATCCCAACAAAAATTATATTTCTCTAACTTTCATAGGTCACCAAAAATACAATTCTAAAGATGACATTTATTTGATAACAAATATTTAAGAAATCTTATATTTATCTAACACTAGGCATTTTGTTATGTCTCCTGGGGACTTCCCTAAGTTTTGCACTTAGGATATTACTAATTACATGGGCAGGTGTAACAGGCATGGGGGTGAATGAGGACACAGGACTAATTGTCTTCTCTTGATGTATATTCTGGTGAAACAGTACACAGACAGGTTTATCGACTGCATCCAAACTGTAAAACAATATTACATCTGCAAACTCATACATTACTGTATATATTCTGATTTGTTCATATGTAAATAATATATTTAGAGGATCTCAACATTACGATGCAGTTACCACCAGCATCACAAAATTTCTGCTGGAGGCAGCATGTGCAGAACATTATATAGTCACAAAGGACGCAGTTACACCAAAGAATCACCAGGTGACCCCACAAACACAGCAGAACAAATCAAATATACTGCAATATTAGAGGAAGTCAAAGCTTTTTACCTTTGTTACAGCCATCCCCACTGAATTCAGACTGTTGGAGCCATTTCTAGTTTGGTTAAAATTATATATTTTAGTTTTTGTTAACATAATTTGTTGTATATAATAATTCATATTGTATTATGATCCCATCCAAAATACATGCCTGATGGGTACAACAAGCCTGATATATAAATACACTTACAAGGATGGAGTGGCACTACATCCCACCCTCCATCCCACTCTACATCCCACCCTACATCCAACCCTATAATCCAACCCTACATCCCACCCTATAATCCCACCCTACATCCAACCCTATAATCCATCCCTACATCCAACCCTATATACCACCCTACATCCAACTCTATATCCAACCCTACATCCAACCCTACATCCCACCCTACATACCACCCAAGCCCAGTCTTTTCAGAAAAAACTCAACACTTGGAACACTGATTTGAAAACCCTGTCAGGAAACGTCTTGGTATCATGGCTCTGTTTAGACAGCAGCAACCGAGGAACTAGTTGGATTATGCAACCTGCACCTCGACCCTGCCTGGAGCGTGTGACTCCTCTGGGTCAACAGAAGGTGTGGTGGTGTGAGCTACGCTGTGCATGAAGCCTGAGTGGCTCAGACCTGCGGATGATGCATGTGTTTCAAGATCAGTGTAATGACCAGAGTGCTCTGGGGCTTTTGCATGAAAGCTGACCTAAAGTAAGGATGCACAGTCCACAACCGAAGTATCACATGAGCAGATGAGACCCACTCTTGTTGTGTCCTGTTGCTAGCGTCCTCCAGAACCACATCGCTCAGCACCACACCAGTGTAACAATCAGCTTAATTCTAAAACAACACAAAATGAAACTAAAGAAACTGTCTCTGCTCGCACTGCATGGTCTAATCAAAGGGTAATCAAAACATACAACTTTGATGTCAGCAAACCATCAATAAATATATGGCTTTGGTTTCATCCAATTATAAAGAAATTATAATGATAACCTACTTTTAAGAGATTTTAACCCTTAATTTGGATTCTAATGTGTAAAAAGTGCAAAGTACAGTCAAAAAAAAAATATATATAGCACTCACAAGATATATAGAGCACAAGTATGAAAAAAAGTTGCCTTCTGTTGACCCAGAGGAGTCACACGCTCCAGGCAGGGTGGAGGCGTAGGTCGCATAGTCCAACTAGTTCCTTGTTGAGGACAGAAACTTTTGTCCATCCTCTCCAAATGTTGAGTGGCTGGAGTGGAGTTTGATCCAACCAGTCCAGAACACACACAGCACTGGCAATATTATCGCAGTGGTGAATGATGGGATCAACTCATTTATCATTAAAAAATATATATTATATATCAACATGTAGGTATTTGTTATGTGTATGTATATTATATAATGCAAAATATATACATTTGAAGGATTACAACATTAAAAAGGAAGGGTGGTAAATATTAGAGCAGGTGGAAGTGGTGTGACTCAAATTTGTGAAGAAGATGGTGAGATTGCAAAAATCTGATTACAGAACAAATATATTTACACAGAATATTGTGCAGAAACCTGACAGACTTGGTACTGTATTTATAATTCACTAATAACAAATTGTATTAATAATTCATAATATCAGCTTTATTGAGATATCTCAAAATAATGTTGGAAAGATAAATCATTTGCACACTCAATTCAAACTATACTTAGAAAACTGCCCATGTATGATAGCATCGGAAGAACAGCGCGGTTCATTAGCCAGCCAATATTTTATGGGCTTTCATTTCTTTGTATGGGTCCCAACTCTAAAACTACTACAACAAAGATTTCACTTCTATGAACTATACATAGACTTTTATTTTAACTATAACTGTGCTTTGTCATTAAATACACAATAATTGATATTTTACAGTTATTTATGTACATTGATGTACATACATCACATAGCATATTAACCTGTTTTGTTTTTAATATCCATTTTCAATGACTCAACAAGACGCATTGCATTTAGCGTGTGCTGTGACCCACTTTTCTCCAACTATTCTCTAATTAAGGGCTTTATGTGTGTGCGTGTTAGTGTGTGCAGGGTCATCACATCCCTGTCTGTCCCTCACAGGGCTTAAATCTCATCTTGCAGCATGCTTTAGAAGAAACATGTGGCTTTGTCTTATCTTTTCATTCATTTATTTTATTTGATGTATTTCTTTATTGTTACTTTTTTTATTATTATAATTTTGTTAAATTAATTTAAGATTGCTGCTCTCCCACCTCTGTCCTCTTGTTAACGCATCCCTTGCTTTTAAATCGTAGTATTTATTTTGTAGAATACATATTGCGATGCATCTGGACACATCTTCAGTGTTGTATCCTGGGTTCATCAGGTGTTTCGGGTCTTGCAGCAGACACCCTCCCCCCAGGCGACCCAGCCGGGATTGATCAAGTCCCAGCTTGTGTCCAGGTAGCACTACCTCACCCACGACTCTCCTCTCCTGATCCACAGCCACATTGAGGCAACTTCAGCTGCCTCTGTGACCATCTTTGTGGCCCTTTGGGAGGGCCCAAGCAGAAGGTCCTGGAAGCTGCTGTTGGCCTCTGACCAGTTCTGATGAAAGCGATGGTTTTCCTCGCTGGGCGGATGCGCTTTCAGTGGTTGATTCCGCTGCAGATGGTGTCAGCGATGACCTTGAGGACTTAGTCATAATGCCAACGGTAGTGCCCCTCCCCCAGGGCTTTTGAGCAGCAGCTGAGAATATGCTCCAGGGCACAGAGGGCATGCTGGTGACTCAACCTTCCCCCAGATGTGCAAGTTGGAAGCTCTGTAGAATGTCATACACAGCCTGGATCAAGAACTTTATGCGGTGGGGCCCATGACACCTTTCACTCCACCGCTTGCTCCCATCTTGTCCAGGCTCCCTGCTGCCGCATTCCAACTATCCAGCTGGCTCGCTCCTCCTCGACTGACGCTCGCACCTCCTCCTGGATCATGGCCCTCCTATCCTTCCCCTTCACCTTGTCGTAGCGTGGTTTTGTGCTATTACCAAGGCCAGCCCTTCTACGCACCACCGTGCCCACCAACGCACTGTCTCAGCCGAGACTCGGCGACCTCGACGGCCTCTGCTGCGTTCCACTTCCCACCTGTTCTGACCTGGATGCCGGCCTGGGAGACCTTTGGGTTGCTCGACTCCCGGTATTGCAGGACCTCCCTTGTACGGGTCACCATGAATTCTTCATTCAGGCTGCTGATGGGGAGCTTCAGCATGTTCTTCCCGTACAGGGCGATGTACTGACTTCCTTAGGAACCTGCTGACCCTCCTCTCGAAGCCGTTGATGGTGGAGATCGGGTCTTCGTAGACCAAGAGGGGCCAGAGGATCCGTGGAAGGATGCCATGCCGGTATATCCAGGCTTTGAACTTCCCCAGAAAGGCCTGACTTGTCCACAGCCACCAACCACGCTTCCAGTTGTTGATTGGTCGCTCGGATGGATGCCGTCCGTGTCCCTCAGGCTGCAGTCGAAAACCCAGGCTCTTGACTGGTTCCTCGCTGATCAAAGGTATCTGCCAACAGTGAAGTGGTACCTGTCGAAGCTCTTGCCCTTCTTTAGCACCAGGGATCTGGATTTCACTGGCTTGAAGCTTATGCAAACCCAAGTGATCAGTTCAGCAGAATAACGTGATTCATAGAGAAGAATTTCCTGGATGGATTGACTCGTGGATGGGCGCTTTTTATTCTTGAGAAACTTTCTAGTTCAGATATTTTTTAATGGAGTAAATAACAGAAAGGTTACAGTGCAGGTTTCATATTTTGCACAGCGTATTGTTGAAGTTTGTATAGCCTTCACAGCATTATCTTCACAGCCTCCACACCAGAGTGTGTTTGCGAAGCTACATTTGATCTAATCAATGTAACCCTTATAACCAATTGATTATAAGGCGAGGTTGTTGTACTGCAGCCAGTTTCCACAATTTCATTTCCTCTCTTTCTATCACAACAGTTATTTTAATAAGCGTTTACAATGTGTCCTAACAAATCTGTTATTAAAGTCAATAATAATAACAATAAAATGTATAATAATCTGTGTGGATTATATTGTATGAATTGATTTATATTGATTTAGCTGTATTGCACACCACCAGTGCATTTCTTATAATAATGAAGTCAAGAAATGTGTTTGTCTGGCTAATTTCTTCCTAACCAGTGATATGGGCGGTGATTGGTTTGTTGGGTGCATGCCTGTGTGTGTGTGTGTGTGTGTGTGTGTGTGTGTGTGTGTGTGTGTGTGTGTGTGTGTGTGTGTGTGTGTGTGTGTGTGTGTGTGTGTGTGTGTGTGTGTGTGTGTGTGTGTGTGTGTGCGTGCGTGTATATGCATGGTGTTATATATGTGTACTGTACCTGTACACCTCCCTTATACCACCTATCTGGCAGCTGAGTAGTGGTAGCTCAGCCATCTGATCGCATCCTATTTAAGGATCTACTACTGATACTGATACTCCACTAATGTAGCCTAATCAGGGAATATCGCTTAGTCCAGCCATGAGTTCATTTGTCCATGAATCCATCCAACTGTCTGTATCTACACTACAGCAGTCACAAGAACTGCTGGAGTCAATGCAATTATGCCAAAGACTCCAAGTCATTCTATGGCCCAGTGCTGGGAAATAGTTTGACAAACTAGCGACCATTAGGTCAACCTCATGTTTTTTATCAATAATGTTTAAATTTATTTTGTGCATCTACTGTACATTCTACGACTCTGATTCTATATATAGACATATTTTCTGTAGATATTTTCTTTCTTTTTTATCTTTAGCTTTTTCTAAAAAGCAAGCTGAGATGCCAAAATGCTCATCTGAGAAGAAATAACATCCAACTACCAATTCCTGAGGTTAATTTGTTAATGACCCTGTGTTAGGCAGCAGGCACGTGGCTTCTAGGGCTGTAGGTTTACTGTTAGGGGAACCCACCGGAGTTCTCCAGTAAGCCCAACTTACATTTGGTAACCATGTGTGACGATCAAAAAAGAACGACATATGAGGGCAACTCCCGCTATAAAGAATTAATAAACTCC
>OOFB01000454.1:3889-19106 GCA_900323305.1 Trachyrincus murrayi
GTGGTCGTGGGGTGGGGGGGGGGGGGGGGGGGGGGGGGGGGGGGGGGGGGGGGGGGGGGGGGGGGGGTTGTGGTCGGACGGGATGGTGAGGACGCTCGATGACGTCATGACGCACCGTCCGCAGTACGGAAACTAAAACACCGCCCCCCGGTCGCCATCTTGTTCTGACTAGCGTCGCGGTTAAAGCCGTCTCGAGTCCCGCGAAAACAAACAACCCCAAACTACTCGCCGCTTTGTGTTAAACTGTGTTACAGTAATATTAGTACGATGAGTGATATTGAGGATGGAAACTACGAGGAGAGGGTAAGTGTTTGATTGAAACATATACCACCTATTACTACGCTGCCCGTCTCGCCGTGTGCCATGAACAACACTAGCGGCGAAGAGACCGTAGTTTATCCGTCGTTTTTTACCTACAAATATATATATATATATATAGGGCATGTTATGTTTCTACTTTGTTATACTCTTAATGTTCGCGCCGGTCAAATAAGTATTGAAAGTATTGAAGTGTAATTATTATACATCGCTATTAAAATGGACCGGTCCGTGTTGTATTAGCGTTGACCGCGGCGGTCGGCTCCGCAGATGGACCTGAGATATAACTTTATTGACCGGATATGATAAAACTTTATTGACAACTTTCATGTCAACGTGTGAATGATGTGTGCAGGTCCCTCGTATATGCAATGTGTCCAATTATTGTTAATACTTAAAACCTCGCCTCCTCGTTTTAATATTGTTGCATTATACTGTAATTTTTTTTTTAAACTAATTATTCACCTAACACAAGACGTTTGACAATTTTTTTGAACACCTGATCTTTAATAATATTATTAAATGTTCTTTTTTCACTAAGGTTATTGATCGTGAAGGATTTGAAGAGTTTTATCCAAGAATGTGGACGAAAATATCCAAGATTAACGAAGGCTAATGATGATGATGAAAAAGTGAAAAGATGTACAGAGCAGAACATAGACGTGGGGAGGGGAGGAGGTGTGACTGAAGAATGGTGTCAGGTGCTAGGATCGCTTGCAGGCTAAAGTGTGAAAAACAGATTTCAATTGGGGGCGAACAGAGGAGTACTGACGCGGAATCAGAAAATGAGAAAACTGAAAAAACGAAGAACGAAGAACAATATAAGTCCTCAGAGAGAAAGGAGTAGCGTTTAACCAGTCTGGAAGAATGCATATGTCCCTAGGTTAAGTAAATGTGCAATGTATGTTCCAAAAATATTTTCTTTACCATAAAACTCTTTTTTTTTTCTCTCTGTACTAAGACAATGCATGTTAACTTAGTTTTCCCTTAATGGCTCAGGTGGACACGGAATCCATAGACTTGGCTGTATTATACTTTTTTTTTTTTTTTTTACTTTGTAGCAAAGGGAAACCAATGGCATTGTAAAGCAAATAAAAATGCATACAGTAGAGTACTAACCCTTTCCTCCACAGTATATAAGTGGTATACATTTTAAGGAACCGTGTGAAATGTTAGTACTCTTGTATGAGGTTGCATGTCGTATTTTTCAATAAGAGTTGTTAATATGCTCCTGTGGCAGCAGGAGTCGCGTTCCCCGTCGAAGTCGGACCACAGGAGTCCCACTCGGGTGAAGTCGGAGAGCAGGTCTCACTCCCCGAGTCCATCCCGGGCCTCCAAGCGCTCCGGATCTCGGTCCCGTTCCCACTCAAAGTCCAGGTAGGCCAGCTCCAACGCATCACTTTAATTATATACATACACGCGGGAAATTATATGTGAGGGGGGGGGGGCAGGATGGCTACCTGCCTAGCCTCTACCTGCTCATTGCTGACGTGGTCTAAAAATATTCACTGGATAAAGGTGTCTGTTAAATGACTGTTAAATTTAACAGACACTTTTATAAAAGACTCTGCAATGCTTTTATTTCTCTATTGTATGTTGCCTGCATGTGCTCAACGTTTGTCTGCACTGTCAGTCTTAAATGTACTTTTTAAATAACCTGCTCAGGGACCACAGTTGAAAATTGGCCGGTTGGCACATTTACAGAAATGTTGATTGGTGTCCCTGTCCCTGGAAAAAAAAAAAAATTGAATAAACTAGACTTTACGAATTTACTTAGTGCCTCTAACCACAGCCCCTCCTCTTCATCCGCCCACGTCTCATTAATCGACCTTCGTCGTTTCTTCTAGATCTCACTCTCGGCACCGGCGCTACAGCCGCTCGCGTTCGCCGTCCCACCGGGCCAAGAGGTCCCGCTCCTACAGCCCAGAGTACCGCCGCAGGAAGAGCCAGAGCAACTCCCCCACGTCCGGCCGACGCCACCACACCGGCAGCCGGGTGAGTGACGCTGACCGAGCACCGGAACATCAACTGTGCAGTTAAAAATAGAAAATACAGGAAAATAAGACCCTTGTAGTATGATCTGTTTTGAAGTCAGCTTGACTACGACTGGTGAATGCACTTATTGTTTGGAATAATGTAAAGTAACGTTTCATGTTCAATGTTTATATCCTAATATAATGCAAAGTAAAAAACAACAACATACTATTCATTTATTCATTGGGACAATACCCAGAGAGGACTTTGATTTTTCAGAGGGCTTCGGTCAGTGCTGTTCGGAAACGGTTTCGTGTGATCTTCAATAACCCCTTTTGATTAACCCTCCCCATCCCTGTGCTTGTGTCAACAGAGCCATGACCTCAAAAAGGAATCCAGCAATCATGCCGATGGTGTTAGGGTACGCTGATCTTCTAGTATATGTACCGTTTATAACATTTCTCCCCAGGCTGCCCACTAACATCCAGGGGGGTAAAGATGTATGTATGCTCATGTGAAAAACCTATTTTGAAGCGATACCTTCAAATATACCTTTTTTTCTGTATATTTGCCTTATACCCACATTGATTTTAAACACTGAAAAAGGGTTATTAAAAACTGCCACACAGTTTACCCACAGCGGGCCCTTGATGGACCATCTTGGGCCAAGAGAGGGGGGTGACCTGGCTTATTATGGGGCTTTTTTACATTTTTATTATAAACAAGTATTTTAATAGATTTGACTGAATACAAAATGGCAGTCTGGATATTTTCAATCCACATACATAAATATGATCCAACCAGGTGTAGCCAGACATTTATTTGTATGAAATGTAATCCCAAGTCTTGATGAGGGAGAGAACAAGGAGGACGCTGACGTGTCATCTGTGACCTCAACAGGCGAACCCCGATCCCAACACGTGTCTCGGGGTGTTTGGCCTGAGCCTGTACACCACGGAGCGCGACCTGCGGGAGGTGTTCTCCCGCTACGGCCCTCTGGCCGGGGTCAACGTGGTGTACGACCAGCGGACCGGACGCTCCCGTGGCTTCGCCTTCGTTTACTTTGAGAGAATCGACGATTCCAAGGAGGTCTGTGTGTGTGTGAATGTATTTTCATTATTAGTTTAATACGTGTGCTTCTGCACCTGCACCACTGGGTGTCAGCATCGTAACAACTTAATTCCTCACAAAGTCATGGGTCTTGCAGAGCTTCATTATGTGAAGTGGCTGGGTGTTTTACTGCCTCACTGTAATATGTGAAATATGTGATGTATTTTGTTTTTATCGATGCGTTTATCCTGTATTCCCCAGGCGATAGAGCGAGCCAACGGCATGGAACTGGATGGGAGACGCATCCGAGTGGACTATTCCATCACCAAGCGAGCGCACACCCCCACGCCGGGAATCTACATGGGTCGACCAACACAGTAAGCACCGGAGACGTCTTGTCATTCAACATTTGAGTTCCTTCCAACTTTTAATAAGTGTGTGTGTAATTGATATCGGCGGTATTTAAACGGATGACTTTTTTCCCCTAGCGGGTTGCCATGTTCCATTTTGTGCTGAGGTTAAACTGTTTGTGTGTTCCTCTCCTATCTAGTAATGGTGGGGGAGGAGGAGGAGGCAGTGGTGGTGGTGGCGGCGGCGGCGGTGGCGGCGGCAGTAGTAGCAGCAGCGGAGGCCGCAGGGGGCGGGACTCCGACCGCGGCTACGACAGAGGCTACGACCGCGGCTACGACCGAGGCTACGACAGATACGACGAGTACGACTCCAGGTGCAGGTGAGTGGCGCGCCGTGACCAGCAGACGCCCTGCACGCGGGGGTCTTCTCCGTCGTGGTTAACGTCCGGTGGACGTTGTGTAACATCTTGTTTTTGTTGTGTGTCGAACCTAGCCGCAGGCGCTCTCCGTCTCCCTACTACAGCCGATACAGGTCCCGCTCTCGTTCCCGCTCCTACAGTCCCCGTGAGTGACGCCACACGTGCATTTCTACACCCATGGTGGTTTGTTAACACTAAAGCTGACATTGATACGTGCCTTAAGGTTTGGATATTGCCACCGAAAGCCAGCAGACTATATTTAGATGTCATGTATTTAGTAGTTTGAGCGTGTGCTAATGTCCTCTCTCTCTCTCTCTCTCTCTCTCTATTCCCAACAGGACGATATTAAAATGCTTCGATCAACATTCAGACTCCCGTTCTTCCTTGCCGTTTGCAAGTTAATCAAACATGATTTGGAGGGGGACCGTTAGTTCTGTTTTTATAGCTAACAAATGTTTAGTCACGGATGCTAAATTATTCTGTTGTTAGTTGGGTTTTCTTTTTTTTAAATGTGTGTGCGTGCAATGGAAAGTCTTCATTTGTACAAATTACAAGGCTGACTACTTGTTAACGTTGACCTCGACCTGGCTCTAGATTTCTTATGTTTTCTTTTAAAAAGCAGTGTTTTGTTTTCTTGGATAATAATAACGACATTCTCGTCATATTGTGCCCACCCCTAACACCCGCCACCTTGGTTAGGCGAGGCTAAACGGGCATCAATATTGGATTTTGATAAATCACACGGTGACCCTACTTAATGTCAGTAAGTGTCAAACATTTTGTTGATCCGCTGTGTGTCTGGTGGTAGCTCGGGGTTCCTCTACAATGCCAGTTGAGAAGCTGGCAAATCAAAGTTTCTGCTCTACATTTTCAGACTTGGGGTACTTTATTTTTTTTTTTTTTTGAGTAAGTCAACGTTTGAGTACCTCCCCTTGTTTTTTTTTTTGTATGCATTATATTTAAATGTTTATTTGTAAGAAAATAGAAAACTCAAGTGAAAACATGTTTCTGGATTCTGAATTGATATGTGGGATGCCGGGCCCTTTTCTGGGGGATGGGGGTTAACAACAGGATGAATGGGTGAGCTGAGAAGACCAGCTTGAAGATTCAAAGATGAATGGTTCTGGGTTTGCACAAGGTGTGTTTATTATTCAGTTTTATTTCATCACGTAACAAAAGAACTGCTTCTTGGTAAGCTACATGTATATTGCTTGTAAAGCACCGTGCTTCAGGAACATCCTAGATTGTATGGTTGACACTCAAACATCAATTGCTTCGGTGAAATCCGGCATTAAGGACTACTAGTTTATGAAAGTGGCTAATGGATTTCAGTTCAGTATTTCCCAGAATCTTATTTTTTCTTGCAATGGCTTCAGTTGAATCCCTTATGTCAGTAATGGTTAATATGTTAAGAATCTAGTACAGGGTCAAACTCTTGCATACTCAGGTTTTATTCATGGTTTTATTTCAGCTTTGTAAGGTCACATACATTCTTAATGAACAGAAAGGAATGTTTTATCACAAATACTACCATGATCATGTCAAAAATCATAGACATTCATTGAATCTGTTTCTTCAGCAATATTGACTAAATCAGCAAGGGAATATGGGTTAAGTGTGATGTTCACAAATTACAATATTTTGTGTAACAACTTACAAGATTATTATTCCCAATATATTCAGATGTAATCATTGTTCTCCAGGGCAGATGATTTTCTAAGTAACATCTACTGTGAGTCACTCTCACATTCAATGTGATTACAAGACATTTGCACGAAACTAAAAAATCTCTTGACATTTGCCTTTCCTGCCGTGAACAGTTATTGCTATCCCATTTGGGTAGAGGTTTATTCAGTCGATTGATTTCAGACGAACACAAACTAATGATAAACCCCGAAGAGACTCAAACTAGTGAAACCAAATGATTACAAGACAAGTACTCTGCTCCAGTGTTCTTCAGCTTGGTGCAGCTCATGGGGTCCCTCAGAGAAAACTCCTTCATGCTAACGCACTTCTGTTATGACATAAGAGGAATCTTAAGATACAGATGACTGTGTGCTACAGATGAGCTATGTAATTAATGTTACCGTAACTTACTAGTATGGCATTACAATTGCTGAAACTTCTATTTTAAGAATTTCACGAGTGCTGTTGCGGCAAAATGTATAGGCTAAATCGTGAAGTTTTCACTTTTCCACACTATTTGTGTTGCTTTGAACTTTTCCTGTACCTATTTCGTAGGCGACAGGTGCACACAG
The DNA here is from genome assembly GCA_900323305.1 of Trachyrincus murrayi. Lineage (NCBI taxonomy): Eukaryota > Metazoa > Chordata > Actinopteri > Gadiformes > Macrouridae > Trachyrincus > Trachyrincus murrayi. The sequence continues at coordinate 10,259 of OOFB01000454.1, forward strand.
TTTTGAAGTGAATTGTGCAGAATACTAATTAGCTGACCCTGGCAATACTGTCCAGCCCCCTTGGGTCTAGTTAGGGCATGTTGCACATGGTGAACATGACGGGCATACGGTTAGATACATGTGTGTTACCTTTATAATGACGGGGAGGTCACTAACTTAATGAGCTTTTTTCTATAGGCCTATGTAAAGTGTTGAAATAGAAAAATCCAAAGGTAGCTACAGCTTCAGTACAAGCCTGTGGCTTCCTGTTCCCATCTGCAAGCAACTGAACTAGATGAATGACTGTAACCCAATAACCTAGCAATCTAGCTAAATGGCTTTTAATAGTTATTTTATTAAATACACCATTATGTCATAGGCTACATATAGCACTTTCTCAACCCCTTTTTCTTTCAAGTATCAGTAAGAGAAAGCAGTCAACACCTGCTGTTCTGGTAAGTCAACAGATTATATAGTGATATAGGCCAATCACAAACGTTTACCAGGGCTCACGTTTCAGGTGGTTTTAAATGTAGTTTTTTTTTTTTTCCAGATATACGTTTGTTCAGATGACCTATTTCTTTCTGCTGGATGAAAACTCCCAACTTCTAGAGCTCTTGGTCTGCTACTAATGAAATGAACAGGATTATATCTAAATACTAAACAAGTGAATTGATATTGTTTCACATTGTTATATTCATTACATTGTATTTCCCAGTATTTTGAAGTGTTGTGGATACAAAACCAGAGTTTAGGCCTGCATGACAGGAAAAATCATATTTGCAAAAAACGCAGTAGTTTAATAAGTTTTAGAAATGCTTTCAATGCTCATAATCAGGCTATTTTAGCCTTTGAAATTAGGCTATAGTTTCAGCAAAAAACGAAAATGCTTACATCCAAACCATGAGAAGACAGGAGATTACACAAAATGAGTAAACAATGAAATAAAACTAAATTCGAATGTGGAAAAAAGTTAGGCCACTATTATTTATTTGTCTTTATTTGGGCCTAACGGCCTGTTCTGTTAATAAAGACATTGATCCGAATAAATATATAACAATAATATCCCATTTCCGACTAAATACAGGCTTCTTTGAATGGTTTTAATTGAGTAAACTATTCTAAATAATGACTTGTGTTTTGGATTCCTGACCCACAGCAACTAGTAGAAATACAAGCCATAGACTACGTTAGGCCTATACGTGGGCATTTATTAATTTCCCACAAATACAAGAATGAAAATGCTATTTTAACCAGGGATCAATATGTCTAGCAAAACCAGATGAGATTGAGAGTCTTTGGGGGCATAAACCGCCATTTTCTAATAAGATGAGGGCTGTCACCCCCATGTGGGAAAAGAAGAAAAAAAAACTCAGTGAATCTTTTATCCACTATTTAAAAGACCAATGGGATTTAAAAAAGAAAGTACAATTTAATGCAACACACATAACACATTAACTCTGCACTACACGGTCGACCCGTGGGTTACTGCAAACGAAACTTAACAATGTCCAAACGTTTGGTGTTGGGAAGTCTCAGAGACAGAGAAACGTCGTCAACATGGCGCACAAGCACCGGGCTGCCATGTTCCATACGTCCGGGCGCACAGCGACACTGCCGCGGACACATCACAACACACGATCGACAAATAATAAAGTCATCTCACCGGCACATCGAATCCCCTCGTTTGAGAACTGAGCCTTAACCATAGCTCCCCTAAGCCTATAGATAAGTCAGTTGCGTTTTGGGTTTTTTTCTTCCCCCACCGACGGAGTCTATCTATCTATACGTTGGACGGCTGCCCAAAAGGCGAGGCAAACTTTGAGCTTACCCAGAGAGGTCGTGCAATCTAAAGAATATCTCTTTTTCACTTTCCTCCCATCAAACATTAATCCCCACCTTTAGATCAGATTGGATCATTTCGATTGAGTTAATGGTTTAGTTCATCGGCTATTATTATACACACACCGCAGCAGCAGCAACAACAACAACGGAAACCACATTCTACATTCTACATATAGAGTTTGTCCGAAACTTTGATCTCCCTATGGAACTGGCCCATACCAGAGAGCTCAGCCTGGGCGGGGGGATGTTCATTCCTGTACATTCCTCAGCGATACATTCACTCCTTGCCCTGCAGTACAGGCTGTACTTTAAGAGGTGGTCCGCATGCATGCATGCATAAACGGATCACGTAATTTCATCCATTTCACGTTTCAAAACATTAGTTAGCAGAGCTCGTTTAAGAATAGCCATGTTTTGGAGAGTCCCAATTTTGTGCTTTTCGTTATTACGCTTTCAGTTGAGGTCGTTGTTGTGAAGTAACTATTCACGTAAAAATTCGTACAGACCCATGGGTCAAGGTAATGGGTCGATCTTATGTGCAATATTTGCATTATTTCGCCATTGTAGGCTATAGGCCTACGGCCTAAATACACACAACATTTTCAGCAAGACAGTGTCAGCCCTAATAATACATGTAGGCCTATACTTTGTCTCCTTAGGCCTATATGTGTGCGTTCAATACTTAGGTTAATACATACTAAATGATTAGAAATATATATATAAACGAAATCTTACAAAAAACATCTTAAACTATCTATTTGTTTTTTTTAATCCTTATCCGAACACAATGCAGCCGTCATTTATGAACCCCTTAACAAATGCTCTATTTTCATCATGCTTAATTTCTCTTTCCTTTATATTGAAATGAAAAAAAAAAACTGATACGGCAGGCAGAAGGACGCACAGTTCCCGCCCTGATTCATATAGAATCCCAACGCAGGAGAACCAATGAGCGAGCACGCTGCGGAAGCCAGCGAACAGCCACAGGACGAGTCTGAGCCGTGATTGGCCACTTCACCCAACCAATAGACAGCCACTGTGTGTTTGTTTTACAGCAAATGAGTAACCTACTATGACTCTGCCACTAGAGAAGGCCTTACAAAACCACATTTTATTTCTCATCTAACGTGATCGGACATTTCTTAACATTATAAATGCAGGAGTGACAAAGAGAGCTCTTATGTGGTATATCGTAAGAGCTCACTTTGTCACAAAGTACAATTCTATAGACTAAATGTAGGCTACTTTTGATGTGAAATGAGATGTGTTGCTAGAAGCAGCACAGCTTCCATTGCAGATGTATAGGATACTTTGCCATATTATTGGGGGTGTATCTTGAGCATTATTGATTGATTATTGATTGTAGATAGTCTTACTATCTAGACCTCTCTACACATTTTTTTTAAAAGTTATAGCATATCTGGTCTATTAGACCTACATTTAATGTCATGTTCCACAACACTGTTTTAATGTTGTTTTTCCTGAATTTTGGATTTAGAGTTCACTGGCATTTTTAAACAGGCTAAGAAATCAAATTGACAATTGCACCAACTGAACTGAAACCCTACTGATCTAACAAGAATCCTATGGATTTCTGGTATTAGACGTTTAAAAGCAACTGTTTCCATCAAGGGGCTTCAATGTGGCTCTATTGTTTAAAAGCTGTTGATGACGCCATGATAGTTGGCCTTCGGTTAATCGAGGTGCGGATAAACAGATCATCAATGTCATTCCGATCACTCCCTGTGCGGTGACCTATGGCTAACCTTTCGGCCTTTAACTGTGATTTGTGAATAGTCTTATCGACGATTGTGCAATATACCTAAAACGTGTGTTACACAATTGATTGAATGGGGCTACACATATGACGCTTGTGGAACTTCCCTTTTCAGCAGAAGACCCTCCCTTCTTCGGCGCAGTTGCAGACCCATGCCGGAGGTGTGGAGGAAATGGCTCGCCATATGCATGAAGCCAACATGGCCATGACTTTTTCAACAACATCCTCCTCGTTTTCCATTGACGCCGGGAAGTTGGCCATATTCGTGTTGGACTGTGTGCTTTATACAGTATATGGGTGAAGATACCTACTCCCAATTTTCTGAGAAAAGATGGACGCCGTCGTTTGAATAGCCTGTAGTAGGCCTGTAAACGTGTAATTCCTATAATGACTTGTCGACCCGGACTTTTTTTTTTTTTTTTTCCCCATCGTAGCTCAGCTAAATTATTCAAAATGTGTGTATAATTACATACATTTTTTGCTAAATCATGCACTATCATTTATGAATGGCCCCACCCCCGTCCTCTTGTACCATCAGTGCAACGCCCTTGCTTCCACACACACACACACACACAGTCGCGCTTCGCGTGCGCACTAGCTACAGCCACTGTGCGTGGGCGCACCGCCGTTTACTATTTTCCAGCCGACCAATGAGCATCGAGGCTTTGCAAGAGAAAGGCAAACGAATGTGATTCTAGTAGGGGAAAAAAATACACCGGGGTTCTCACGGAATCCCTTTACGCACATAGCTCGCCAGATTTTTCCCCAATACCCGATCCACTCTTCTCCTCCTTTATCTCCACTCCCCTCCACTGTCCCCACCCCAGATTCCTGTGCAATTTTCCCAATCCCAAAACACTTAATTGAGCAATTTGGATTCCTCACGTGTGGGGTTGATTTGTAGTTTGAACACGTGGCTCATTCAAAAAAGCCGGAATTGCCGAGGATTTTTTTTTTCTCTCTCTCCCCTTCTTCTTCTTCTTCTGCTGCTTCTTCTTCTTCGGTGTATTCAGAGGCGGGCGGGAGCCTTACCGTGTGTGACATTCTGTCTCTTAGCCAAAGGGGATTTGGAGGAAGACAGAAAGTAGTTTCTCCTCATTTTTTTCCCCCACCCAACCCGCAATCGTTTTTGGAACCACGAGATTAATAATTAAACAATCTTTTTTTGTGTGCGCGTTAGAGCGGGCACAAGCGGAGCGCAACAAAAAAAAAACACACCAAAAAACGCAACGAGATCGCCAGTTTAAAAACCCCTCTCTGTTGGCTTTTGAACGACGGGTGGAAAGCTCGCCACAGCCTTACTCCGTTGATAGTAAAAGGCGATTTAGGATACTCCGCCGCACACCTAACCGGGCACACCGCCTCCATTTAGTGTCTAACGCGGTCCTTTTTTTCCCGGCGCACATGATGAATAAGCTGTACATTGGAAACTTGGGCGAGGAGGCGAGCGTGGAGGACTTGGAAAGTATCTTTGAACAGTGGAAGATCCCGCACAGTGGTCCGTTTCTTGTCAAAACTGGTTATGCGTTCGTGGATTGCCCGGACGAAAAGATCGCAATGAAGGCCATTGATATACTTTCAGGTGAGGAAAAAGTGGCGTTTTGAAAGGGGGGGCACACACACACACACACACGAAAACCCGCTGCCATCGAGGCGCTTGTTTTACTTTGCTGTCCACCATTGAAGGATGCGTGTAGTCTTGTAGGGTGGGGGTGTATCCAATCTTTTTTTTTTCTTGGCCCGTGACACTTTAAAATCAGGTTAATGTGTCAGGCTTTTGACTGAACACCCCCCCCCCCACCAGCACCACCGTCACCCAATCTTATAAATCGATCAAATGCCGAGACGTAATTTAATGCGAACGTAGGTGAATAAAAAAAAAAAGCTGGACTCTGTTGGGTCATTCAGACCAGTGGCGTGCAGTCCTGCTTGTGTACAACAAGTGAATGGATATTGTAGGCGTACACGGCCGAAACACTGTGATATAATGTTTAAAAAGTGGTTACTGAAGTCCCAATTGTGCTCCCAACACTGTGCTATCCTGTCTCCTGTGTGTGCCGACTGTAGCCTACTTGTCTAATATTGTAGCAGAAATACAATTCAACTTAACCAGCCCCCTTTGAGAGCAACAATACAGGCAGCATTCAATCCGTTGAATTAAAACTGTTTTTTTTATCTTCTTTTTAAAGGGAAAGTAGAACTTCATGGGAAACTTCTCGAAGTGGAGCACTCTGTCCCCAAACGTCAAAGGTAGGCTCAGTTTTATAATCGTCTTATCATTCGCCTGGCTTTGTTCTAGCAAACTACACATTTTCTACACATGCCCGTTTTTTCTCCTGAAACTGGGCGAAATTGTACATGTTGTCTTGGTTTAACTTGACCCAGTTGGAGTAAAATTGGTATTACAGATTTTTTTTCAGTTCCTACTGGTACCTATTTGTGTTGGGGGTCGTGTGTGTGTGTGTGTGTGTGTGTGTGTGTGTGTGTGTGTGTGTGTGTGTGTGTGTGTGTGTGTGTGTGTGTGTGTGTGTGTGTGTGTGTGTGTGTGTGTGTGTGTGTGTGTGTGTGTGGCCATTAGGCCTACTGCTGCTTTCAAACTATTGTAAATATTGGTTTAATCCAGGCTAGTCTTCTTAGTCCTGCCCCCCCACCACCAGCACAATTGCAGTACATTCTGTTCATCTTACGCACACTATTGATTTTTTTTAAATATTTTTTTGCTAAACGCTATGTGACGGAAAATGTGTAGGTTGAGTGCAGGGTTGGTTTTGGCGTGGGCCTGTTGAAAGTCGTCCATTTGAGAAGGATCTGCCCGTCATTCTCTTTGCCCCGTCGCTTCCGCCCGCCTCCTCCTCTCCACACATTGTGGTGTTGCACGAGATGGACTCCCGAACGACCTCGCCATGGAAGCACTGCGGGGCCCTCGCCTCGCCGGAGCCCCGGTGCAGGCGAGAGAGGCCGGGCCTGTTCGAGCTGGCACTCCGCAAATGCTATCCTCGACTCGTAATTACTTTTACAGCAATACGTCCACGTAGACGTCACACTGCCGGTTTAGCAAGGCGAATGTTGCACGTTTTGGCCCTTTTGTTTTATTTAATTAAAACCATGTTCACTTTACTCGAATTTTTGAGGATATGGTTGTGTTTATTACGCGGCGTTTAGGGGAAAGACGTTTACAATTAAACAACTGACGACTGGCCACACGTAGTGACTGTGTAGGCCTACGCGGTACCTGCTCGAAAAAAAAACAGTTCTAGGCCTACTCATTTAAAAGTATAGCCTAACTTGTTGCCTAAATACACAATACATTATTAGCTTTTTCTGTAACTGTTTATGCATACTATATTAATTGCTGACCCCAAAATATATATATTTTTGCTTTCCATTAAAAACGAGTAGGCCTAATCATTCACTTAAATAGCTTGAATTGTGTTTGTTTAAAAATAATAATAATAGTTTTTTAATATTCAAATGGTCCTGGTAGCATGCTACTGTTCATGTACATGAAGTCCCCCATTTTGCATTCCAGCCTGCTGACTATCAGCTGGGGGCTCAGCCAATCACCATGTCTTAACCTTTGAACTCTGCAGGAAGAGGAAGTGCTTTAGGAGGCAGGCTCTCTGGGGCTGTCAGTGCAATGGACATAGCTCTGGGAACGTGCAGTGACATTGGTGCATGGGCCTGGAAGATGAGGAAGGGTCTGATGTCTGACAGTATTGCTGTGCCTATTTCCTTTTATTTATTTATTTTTTTGTTGGTGTGTAGTTGTGATTTTAGCTTTGAAAGCCTTTTGAGCCATTTTACAATGAATACTGCTCCGGGCATACCGCTGTACCACCCTTCCTCCCAGCAGTTTAGTGTGCATCTTAAAACTATATGCTACAACTACATGATACAATGTCACAAATTGTCAACAGCTGGTTATACAGCCCTCCCCTTTTCTCTTTTTGGACAGTGTAGTGTGTTGCAATTCCAAATATTGAAACCGTTTCAACAGGCTTGGACAGCAAAACGTCCACTGAAACCATTAGCCTTGCATTTTCTACAAGGATCTGTAAATCGATCTTACAAACTAAATGTCTGCAACGCGACCGGCTTTTTAAAACAATCGTGGATTGCGTGTTTTTGTTAAATAGTTACTTGATTAACATTTAAAAATAAAGAAAGCAGGCAAAATATAGAGATTGCGGGCTTTTATACAGATTTTATATGCCTTTTAACTTTAACACCACCCCTGTCTTGTCAGAAATGGCTGAGACCTTAAACTAGCATTTTTACAGATGTGCTTGTTCACGACCCATAGCTCTACAGTTGAATTAATTATTAATTTTATTTTTTACGAGGTAGAAATGTAAGCTAATTTAAGTTTTCGGATTTAAGGTTTTCTATGCGTGTACCTTATTTTTTATTTTATTTTTTTTAAGCAAAAATACAAATAAAAAAATTGCAATTGGTTATTTAAAACAAGTTACTTGATAAAGATAGATAAAACTACGTTCTTGTCCATGTGCGCATTATTGTGTGTAGAAAACCGGAGCTTCTGGCTCTCATTACCAGAATACTGGGTCACGGGGTCACCGTGGGGCCCCACATGTAAAACGCAAATTTGGTATTGTGACTTGGGGTGTCAAAGAATCGTGAATGTGTCACCTTGTCTCGACCCGGCAGAGGGTCCTCGTTTCAAGTAACATTGTTGCATCGCAAATTGAAACGAGTGGAGGAGAAAAATCTGCAGTCACTTGTGACGGGGGCTGGAGACACTCGGACATCATGGGCAATTAATACAAGGACCAATTTAGTCCATGGTTGAAGGCCTAGTTGTGGCGATGAGCCCTTCAGAACCTCTGCATGTAGGACACTTGTGACTGGGCATGAAGCACAGATGGGGCATTTAATTTCCTTAATGTTGGTATTGGTAGTACTACCCCTACAGTGTGTTTGCAGTGGAAATGAATGTGGCATAGTGTGTATGTGTCTGTGTGTGTGTATATATATATATATGTATATATACACACACACTGTGTGTGTGTGTGTGTGTGTGTTCTGTGTGAAACGCACAGTGCGCGAGCTCCACAGTGCAGCCCCATAGATCGAAGCGGTGTAGGCTCGTGGTGTAGAATGCCGGCTGAATTTAAAAGTAAATAAGGAGCCCCCCCCCCCCCCCCCCCCCCCACCCCCCCCCCCCCCCCCCCCCCCCCCCCCCCTCCCCCCCCCCCCCCCCGTTTACCCCCCCCCCCCCCCCCCTTC
>OOFB01000455.1:1952-27894 GCA_900323305.1 Trachyrincus murrayi
AGGAGTGTGAGGAGAGAGGAGGGAGAGAAGAGAAAAGGGAGAGAGAGGGGTGAGGAGAGAGGAGGGAGAGGAGAGAGGGGGGGGAGGAGAGAAGGGAGAGAGGGAGGGGGGGGGGGATGGGAGGAGAGAAGGGAGAGAGGGAGGGGGGGGTGAAGGATCGTTGATGGATGGGTGGATATTGTGTTGTGTTGCCAATCGTTTGACAGCAGTACCCTCTCCTGCTGGTTAGAGCAGTGTATCTGGTTAGAGCAGTGTAGCTGGTTAGTGTATCTGGTTAGAGCAGTGTAGCTGGTTAGAGCAGTGTAGCTGGTTAGTGTAGCTGGTTAGAGCACTAGCTGGTTAGAGCAGTGTTTTTCAACCTTTTTTGAGCCAAGGCACATTTTTTACATTAAAAAAATGGCTACGAGTTCAGCTACTAAGTAGCTAGCTTTGAGAGCTCTCGCAGACACCGTTGTAGTTTTCCTCATAAAAGTTGCCTGACGATCTCTCACGGCACAGTGAAAATCACTGGGTTAGAGATCATATGTAATGAATACGTTCTTCTGGTGTTGAACATATGATCTGAACCGCTGCTCGCTCCTGCAGTCGGGAGGTTTCCCCCAACATACAGAGGACTCCAGACGGTGGCCATGTCTTCCAGGATGCCAAAGAACTCTCCTCCAATCACAGCTCTCCAGAGACGACCACAGCCAGGAACAGGTGGCTACTGCGTGCATTTTAATGGCCTATGCAGTGTATAATATAGTATAACATACAGTGGTCAATGACTTATTTCCCTCTGCAATGCGCTACCACTCCAGAATGTGTCTTGATCGATCAAATCCCACACCTGAAGCTGTGAACAGCTCCAATAGGATAGATTTGTATGAATCCAAAGTAAAAATCCAAATCCAAAATGAAAACATAGAAATAAGTAATTTCTTGCATGCTTGTTTGCTTGTGAGCCTACTTACTGAGCAGGTGAGCAGGGTAACCCAGGGTGTAGCTCTGCTCTGTGTTGCAGGGCTCCCTCCATCCCCGAGGCCCAGGATCTGTCCCGCTCCTCCTCCAATGCTAGCAGCTTCGCCAGCGTGGTGGAGGAACCCGACGTGGAACCAGAGGTCGCAGACGACTACGACATGGGACTGGTGAGGCGGGATGGCGAGGAGGGTTAGGGTTAACAGGGTCGCACGGTGACATGCCACGTTCTTTACATTCCAGCTCTGCTCCAAGCCTTGAGGCGCATGGCAGCACTGTGCCATCGCCATCCATTACATGAAACACAGAACGAGACCGGAATCGAATCTTCCGACGTGTGTTGTCCTGAATACTGCAACGTTTTAGGGTTTGCGGTTAGGTTTTAGGGTTAGGCCTCAGTTTGCGGGTGGGTTTTAGGGTTAGGACTAGGTTTTAGGGTTTGGGGTTAGGTTTTAGGGTTTAGTTTTAGGGTTTGGGGTTTGGGGTTGGGTTTTAGGGTTAGGCCTAGGTTTGGAGTTGGGTTTTAGGGTTAGGTTTGGGTTTGGGTTTTAGGGTTAGGTTAGGTTATCTTAGTTAGATTTGTGTTTGTGTTAGGTTTTAGGTTTAGGCATATAGTCATGTTTAGAGTCTGGGTCTTATGTTGGGGGTACTTTAGCTGTTCGGAATATCTTTTTGCATCATCCAAAATACATGAATATGAATGATTGATCTATTGGCCAATAAACACAAACCATGTCTTAAGGAAGCAAGGAATGGAAGGAAGGAAATTATTCATAAATTTGTATTTGTACACTTACACTTATACTTGTATTACTCATTACTTATTACTTATTTAGCTAAGCCTAATTGAGGTGAAGCACCTCTTTTCCAAGAGAGACCTGAAATGAACTGTGATTGTATTGCATGGGATACAGGCTCCTGTCATTGTTACCATCCATAGCGTCCGTGACGTCACCCATTGGTTACCGTTGGTTACTTCATACAACCGTTATGAAGCTGTAGATTTTGCATAACGGGCGCCGCTATTGCTTGAGTAGTATTCAAGCATTAAAACCTTTTAATTAAATAAAACAGGACCTCTCAAAATACATAATATGGCGATGAACTAGCCACTGAGATCCTAACCGAATGAAGAAAACAATTATTTGCTTTGTATTACAAGAATTAAATAATATTTTTCCCATTGACTTAGAATGTTAGCGGGTCTTTTTGCATCCAAGCACTGTGAGCCACCTATAGGCCGCCAGAGGAACTACACGTTAGTCACTTCCAGGCAGGCTGTCATGGCTGCCACTTGTTTACATCCCAAGTTGAAGTGAGAATCCATTGTGACCCTTGTCTGTCCCCCGCAGGAGAGTCTGTCCTCGGCTGGGACTCCTCACAAGAGGGACTCCTTCCTGTACAGCTCCTGGACAGAGGACGGCGTCTGCAGTCCCGGCCAGGGGGGAGGTTCCCCAGGTGAGCCCGGGAGAACCCCCGTTAACCTGAACCACTTACAGGACTGCCTGCATGTAGCAACATAACTACAATGAATGGAGACTGGGAGCGATAACAGCGTGCTTTATCCCTCCGTATATACAGTTTGTTTTGTAAAAACCATTTGTGTAGAATTTGTAGAAGTGTCAACGTAGGTGGACGCGTGTAGAAACACACGTCCATATCACATATCATGATTAATCCCAGACAGGAAACTTGAGAAGTGCTCTATGGAACGGTACAGGGTTCATTCATAGCTGGCGGTTGTGTTATTATTTATAGTTATTATAACACTTAGGGTTATATTTGGACGTCATCCTCACACAGTGAGACACACGCACGCATGCACACACACACACACACACACACACACACACACACACACTAAACGTGTCTGAAGTAGAATCCTCACGGGGGATATTCCCTCCAAACTGTTGATCTGAGCACTGGCGGGGGTGCTGTCCTTCAGCAGCCCTCTGTGTCCCGCTGGCCCTGATGTTCATCCACGCTGACAGCAGCTCCGTCTGTCCGCCTCCGTCTTTCCTAGCGCCCAATCCTGCCAAGGAGGCGGAGCCAAGTGGGACAGAAGCCCGAGCGAAGACAGAGTGCTCCGCCCAGGAACACAAGTCCCCCCCGGTGAGGCGCCCAGATAGACACCCGCCTTGCTTTGGATTTTGTTTTCTTTCGAACTCCTTCCGCTGTAGAATGTCCTCTGGATGACTTCATACTCTGGCATGGGTGTTGTTGTTGGGTATGTTGGTGTCGTGGGCATGGCTGTTCTCCTGTCTGCTCTTGTTGTACATAACCACAAGCCCCTTTTCTCTGTGTCCGTGTCCAGACCTGTTAGTCCATTTTAGCTGCCTCTTTACCTGCCATTTTCTCTCCACCGCACCTTTCTGAACCAGGTTTAACTCTCGGTGAAGTTTAGAATTTAGTCTCCGTATAGTTTAACTCCACAAGGTTTAACTCTCTTTAAGGATTACTCCTCTATACACGGTTTACATCTCTATAAATGAACTATCTAAGGTTTGACCCTGTATAAGGTTTAACTCTCTTTAAGGATTACTCCTCTATATACGGTTTACATCTCTATAAATGAACTATCTAAGGTTTGACCCTGTATAAGGTTTAACTCTCTTTAAGGATTACTCCTCTATATACGGTTTACATCTCTATAAATGAACTATCTAAGGTTTGACCCTGTATAAGGTTTAACTCTCTTTAACTCCCAGCACTCCCAGAAGAGGCACCCCTTGCAGGAGACGAGGCGTGGCCACGTGAACTCCACCACCGACCCAGAGGACAACCAGAGTTAGAAGACGGCCCCCCTGGGTCTAAGAGACTGACAGATATATATACATATACATATATATATATATGTCTCCCTCCCTCCCTCCCTCCCTCTTCCTCGTGAGTATCTGCAGTGTCTCATGCTGATTCGTAGACATGTCTGTACCTGTCGGTCCTCGTCGCCTGCGGGGGGGGGGGGGGGTGTTAAGGCTGTCGTGTAAGATGAGATGAGATGAGATGGTACTTTATTAATCCCAGACGGGAGCTTTCGGGATGACACCCATCATCTCCTCTGATGGCTGTTGGTAGGAGGAGAAATAAGAGCCCACGGGTGCCGCTTGTTCTTGTGCTGAGTGACATGCTACTGTGTCGACACGTCCCCATCAGGGGCGGGACTAACGGCGATCTGGACCCAGCTCTCGTCGCCCTGTCTAGTGGGGGGGAGACGCATCTCCATCCTCTGTCACATCCTCCCCTGTCTAGTGGGGGGGGAGACGCATCTCCATCCTCCGTCACATCCTCCCCTGTCTAGTGGGGGGGGAGACGCATCTCCATCCTCTGTCACATCCTCCCCCCCGTGCGTTCTCTTTGTTAAACACTTGTGACCGGTTCTGTCATGTCTCTACCAGACGGGATTACTAAGAACAGAGAAAGAGATGTTTGAGAGGAAAAAGAGGGTTGAGCATGGGGGACAAGCTTCAAATGAGAGGTCAGAGGTCGTTGGTCTGTCTGGACGAGGCAAATGCAATGTAAAAACAATGTCAAATACGACGGAGAGCGAGAGAAGTTTTTTTTTTTTTTATATTGATCATTTCCTGTTGTGGTCTCGTCCACTGGGGTCCGTCTGTGTTGCTGTCGGTGCGAAGGCCAACCTAGACTCAAGGTCAGCCTAAACTCAAGGCCAACCTAAACTCAAGGCCAACCTAGACTCAAGGCCAACCTAAACTCAAGGCCAACCTAGACTCAAGGTCAGCCTAAACTCCTGGCTTGTTGCTTTCCTTGTCTTCTAATTGTTCTGGTGGATGCTTTTCTTCAAAGCTCTTCGTGGCTGTTTCATGTTTTTGATAGAAGGGATGTTTATGATACTGCTGGTGGACTTGTTGTAATCTGTCATCCTTCTACTAAGGAAAAAATGACAAACACTGTTTTAGTTGGGAGTCTACCGTGTCTAGTTGGTTAAAATACAAACCTACATTTTCTTTTGATTTCCAATAAGTCTGACACTCTTGACTTGACATGTACAGTTTATCATTGTGACTTTGTTTTTGTATAATTAACTGGTATTCTGTTGAGTCTGTGTTGAGGGCCACAGTGGAGCCCAAGTGTGTGTGTGTGTGTGTGTGTGTGTGTGCGTGTGTGTGATGCTGACCTGTTTCATTCGCTGTGTGAGATACTGTTGCATTTTATTATTTTATAAATTATTTAAAAGTGCTCTTGGTCACCGACCAAAGTGTCTGAGCGTCTAAACAACAGCGTTGTTGTGCGTGGTGTAAATCAGCTTGCCAAACTAATTTTAATGTACGAAAAAAAAGAAGGAAAAAAAATAGTACACTAATGCCTGACATAGAGTTGTTGTTGTTGTTGTTGAACTTGAATGTTGGGGGGAAAATAAGTTTGAAATTCTCTTAAACGAGACCAAACAGCAGGAAGATGAACGAGAGCCAACATACGAGTTCCCTTGTTTGTTTGTTCTGACCGGTTCACGTATGTTTCATGAAGCACTACATTTTAAAAGTGATATCGTACTGATAGTTGAACCTGATTTGGTTTGCTACACATGAAGTACACTGTGACCCCCCGTGGTGAAGTGGCCTTTATTACGATTGTGTAACAGAGGCTACTCGGGGGAGACAGGGGTCGTGACCCCTTCGCTGTGGATCACCTGATGGCCTGAATGTAAGCGTACAGAGATATGCAGCGAGATATCTTGTTATTCTATGAATGGAGATGCTGTGTGGACCCCTGGGCCACGGTTATTGTACGTTAATGTACATTATTGGGCATCTCTTTATGTGGTGGCCGCACTTTTAATTTCCTTCAAATGATTATGACGGATCGGGCGGCAGCAGCACTTCGAGATGAAATGAGTTTCTGTGAAATGACTGAAATTAATATGAAATGTTCTTCAGATACAGAAGAAGTAGTTTGAAGAAGTGGTTTCGGGAACTGAATCTATGAGCTGTCCGATTGTGGTGAATGGCTCACAAATCGCTTACATTTAAGAACATTGACGAACTTGGTAATAACATAAAATATGTGTTATTGCAGGCATTTACACGGATGTTGGTACGGTTTTAACCTCAACACTATTTTTCAGATGGGCTTCTGAGATGCTTGAGTAGATGCCATACTTGTGGTTCAATGTTGTTACTACACGTCAAACGTTAATTCATCTTGCTTGTGTATATCCAGATGGAGTGTCCGTTTGCTGTGCTTGATTGAGATGATTGTATTTATATTTCTTTCAACTGTCCGCTTAAGCCCTTGTTTGTAAATACTGCTCTTCAGCCTTTTTGTTAATAAAAGCAAAAATCTTTAATAAAAATGGAGATACATGGAACATGTGGAACTCATGTGGTGATCATTTTTCATCATCCTACTTCACATTGTGTTGAAATGAATGAAATGATTTAAGGCACGTGCGAGGCTTATTCAGGTGACTGTATAGGGCAGTGGTTCTCAACTGGTGGGTCGCGAGGGCATTTTGAGTGGGTCGCAGAGCATATGCCAAACCTTAATCTTTAGAAAGAAGCCCATGAATTAACTAATGTTTCAATGGCTCACTATTTCATTGAGTTTAGCCCCAATTGTTGCAGCTTTTTGTTTGCTAAATGTTTTCAACAGCACATGAAGGCATTGTTGATTACTGCAATAAATGGTAAATACATGTTTTTATTTTTGGGTCGTGACTTAATGACACATGTGGGTCCTGAGGCTAGACCAGTTGAGAACCACTGTCTTCAAAACGTTCAATGAAATGTTAATACACCAACATTGCACAGTGTTAAACAAAACTTGTCTAATATAGTAATACTATTAACCCCATTGAAAATATTTTCGTTGTACTTTTCCCAAACCCCCGCTAATCCGCCCATTCACCCGATCTTCGAGTCTTCGGCCATTCTTAAATGGACCGGCTGTCGTCGCTACGGTTACCGGCCTCACATCTCCAGGTTCCACCACTTGAGGTCGAAGGGCTGCCGGCGGACGTTGGACCCACAATGCACCTCTCCGAGCAGCTTGTGGTAGGAGGTGAAGTTGTCGATGTAGGTGCAGCTCAGGCCCAGTGGCTCCATCAGGCCACTCATCTCTGCCTCCAGCACACAGCGACCATTGATCTTGGGCCCAAACGGCTTGGGAATGCCCAGCTCCTTGCCCAACACAATCATGTTCACCTGAGAGCGAGAGAGAGCGAAAGAGAGAGAGAGAGAGAGATTGTGGTCAGCAGGCAGTATTTACGCATCCTATGTTTTGACACTTGCACTATTGCCCCAGCGACCCTCATTTTTGAGAAGCGGATGCAAGTTTTGACACTTGTCTATATTACATTGGAGTCTGGACCACACAATAGGTGTCATGAAATACTACACTTGGCAAAGAAAAATAAACGGGGTGCAGGATAGTCTAGTAGTGCTTAGGGTGTTTGACTCCTTGCCAAAAGGTTCTGGGTTCAAACCCCCCCCCCTCGCTAAACATTAAACACAGTGTTGTGCAAGGTCCGTGTGCCCTTGGGCCTGTAATTATCATTTCAGTCCCGTCAGTTAACGGCAGCGTTCGCGACGAGCTATTCAACTGTAAGAACATTTTAATTATATTTGTTCTTTAATAGAAAGCGGGGCTGCGGCTAACGATTCTGCTAACCATAATATTAGCACCAGATATTTGCAATGGTTAAAGAAAAAAATATTTGGTTGCTTTTTAGCGGTAGGAAAGTCCTCAGAATCAACAGATCTCAATTGCACACTTAAAGAGTTATTCCGATTTGGTGGAGGAAATGTAGATACTAAATCTCAGTTGAAAGTGAGTAAAGTAGCGCTTGTTTTGGTCATTGTACTGGGGTAGCTGTGGGGTAATGGTACGCACCATGTCGGGGTAGTAGGCGAGGGCCCTGTTACGGAACAGCTTGAAGAGGATGGGCAGGTCGATGATGTCCTCATCATCCAATCCCAGCTCTCTCTTCAGCACGTCTCTGTTCCAGTCGATGCAATTCTGAGGGAAGGGGAAGTGTGTCAAACCCTAACCCTCGCGAATGGTCGTTTGCAGGATCTGAATCTACAGGTGGATAATATTTGGTGATACTGTGGGAAAGATCGGATGACAACTGTGGGAATCGTTAGTTTTAAGTACATGTGCTTCAGTGGGTCCAACACCTGGTGTGTTTCAGGACGGCTTCAACTCAATAATGAAATCCTCAATTGCTGTTATTAATGCCCCGAATGTTAAAAAACCAGTAAAACTGAGATAATCAACGAAAATATATAACAAGAGATAATGAGATAATCAGGTCACAGTAATTTGCTTAAACAAAGTGTAAGCAGACTCGTCACTGATACGATCCATCTACCTGTACGTAGTCGTACCTGTACGTAGTCGTTCTCAGCTTTGAGATGTTCGTTCTCCAGTATTTCGTTCACTGAAATTTCTTCCTCTTTTCCCAGACCTGTTTGAGAGAGAGAGAGAGAGAGAGAGAGGTAAAGAGAGAGAGAGGTAGAGAGAGAGAGAGAGGTAGAGAGAGAGAGAGAGAGTGAGTATTGGTCAGGTGCCTGATGTCAGTTGTCATTGCTACAAACATCCCATAATGTGTCGTGTACCATCAAACATCCCATAATGTGTCGTGTACCATCGAACATCCCATAATGTGTCGTGTACCATCAAACATCCCATAATGTGTCGTGTACCATCGAACATCCCATAATGTGTCGTGTACCATCGAACATCCCATAATGTGTCGTGTACCATCGAACATCTTGGCCTCTCCGTGCCCGTTGTTCTGGAGGCCTTTGAACAGCTTGTAGCCTGCGTCTGGGCTGGCCAGCAGCAGACGGAAACCCTGCACACAAGATGAGACTAGATGCTCGATGCTAGATAACAGTGACACATTAACAATAGCATTCAACAAAAATAAAAGCATTTCCAACCTAAGTTAACCTACTGGTTCAAGGCCCTATGGCAGTAGGGATTAAAGAGCTCTTTGTGCAAGATTATAATTGCTGATCTTTCCCATTCAACTCTAATCTTATCTCTCTTATTTTCATATTAGACGTGTAGGGGGGGGACGGGACTTTTGGTGTATTTACCTTGGGCCCAGGTGCTGGAACAAAGGTCATGAATTCATCCACATGACCTACGTAGAGCCAATCAGAGTAGAGCGCGACGGGCTCCTGGACCTTCTGGGCCCACAGGAAGTCCTGGACGACCTTGGTCATGTTGCGCCCGTGAGATGCCCTTTGGGGGGGAGACAGAGAACGGGGTTGTGGTGACGCTAACTGAGTGTGTCTTGTTGTCTGGTTTGTAATAACGAAAAAGACGACAAATTCGTAAGATCACCAACAGTTTACATTTTGGTCATGTATTTTTTTATTTTCAAAACCGGTTAGACCAAACTATAGAGCTGGCCGGCGTCTCTTATCAGTCAACCACAGCATAAACTGTACTGACTGGATTACTCATGGTGGATTCTCAGGGAATCGTTTGACACACAATACAGGTCCTGGAAACATTGACACCGATGAATACTGTTAGTAAACATCTACAGCAGTGTACGAGTTAAGCCATACTTTTATTTATAGATTTTGGTCCAGCTTTTAATTGTATGCAGAAATGTACTCTGGCTTTGTGACATTAATACCAACAGCCACGTTATACAGGATTAAAGAGTTCCTGACACAGTTCTCCTGAATACAGGAGCACGCCAGGGCTGTGTGCTCTCGCCTGCTTTGTTTTCCATATTCACTAATGAAATGCAGATTATGAATTCAACCTGCCGAATGTATAAATATGCTGGCGACATGGTGCTATAATCGGTCTCATGCAGACAGTAAGATTATTGGGAAAGAGCAGAAACAACTCGAATGTATATAGAAACCGCAGGCCAGACAAATGGTGTCTGATCCTGTTCATCGCCTTTTTAAAGATTCATAAAACTGCCCTCGAGAAGATGCTACCAAGAACATTTACAAAAAGTCTTTCATACCAAATGCAATAACTTTGTTAAATTCATAAACACCATTCACACGGGAACCACGTCTGTTACTGTTGCCCGTACTGTGCATGTTGTGTTATTTATTATTATATTGTATTTACTGTATTCATTGTGTTTTACTGTGATGTGTTTTAACCAACCTGTGAAGCCGAAGGCAAATTTCCACATTAAAGATTATTATTATGATTATTACTACAGATAAGAAATCAGTTTCCAGTTTCTAAAGAACTAAGGATTTCTTAGGAAACCTGGCTCAGGTGTCTCAAGACATTCTAAGGAATTTGAGCGAAGCTTCCTGGAAGTGAACGACTCAATCACTTCCGACTCCGTTACAAACTCACGTAGGAAAGGCGACTCCGATGATGATCCTGCCCAGAGGGTATTTTTTGTTGTTCACGGTGACAGGTGGGCTGACCTCCAGATTACCGAAGGAGTCCAGACTGCTAACCGCCTCATAGTTAGGCACTCGCGTCACGTAGCCAAAGTCTTTGCCCTGCGCAGATAAACATTGTGGGAAATGGACTGCATTTCTACAGCTATTTTCTGACCTGTGGCCACTCAAAGCACTTCCCAATTAGTGGCTCACATTCACCCATTCATACACATATCCATACACACATTCATACACCCGCAACTGTGTCACGCATGCAAGGGATCAGCCAGCTCGTCAGCAGCAGTTCGGTGCCTTGCTTAGGGACACCTTGACACTTGGCCGGGAGGAGCCGGGGATGGAACCAGCAACCTTCCAGTTGCCAGACAACCTGCTCTACCTCCTGAGCCAACCCCAAACATCAACACTTTAGCAGGAAATACAGGCTGGTAGTAGGGCTTTCTAGATCCAGATTTTCATTCGTCATTCGTCTTAAACAAGCAACCCTTGAGGAGGTTTCTCACCAGCAGATCTTCGTAAGGGAAGTCCATTAGGTCGCCGTCCCGAGGAGAATCCAGAACCACGGGGAACTGCTGGTGAGGGGAGTCGATGTAGCCGAACTCCAGCTCATCCTGGGAAACACAGGAGACACAAGCAAGCAGCCAACCGTCATCACTGATCGAAATATGATGCTAAAATGTAGTTCTTCATAACAAAATCCCCTATTTCATAATAGGGGATTTGCGATTATTGAGCTAACGTGAAGGGTAAAGGGTACTAACAATGGTGTTATAATATTTTGTTCTTATATGGTTTTCAAGCATCTTTAAAAACCTCTTACTTGCATCCAGCGATCTCCTCTGTTCTTGTACTCGTAGCAGATCTTCAGCTTGTACCCGTTCTTCTGCACAAGCTTAGTTATCCCCTTCAGGAACAGGTAGTTATCAGACGTGCTGGAGGAGTTACCACATGCACAGAAAACCAGTTGTTAAAAGACTTCCAGCGTTTTCCAGCCATCATTAAAAGGAATGTGAGCCTCTCCACAGAGCGTTGATCATCAGTGTATAATGCCACAGTATATACAGTATATAATTACTACTACTATAATACTACCACTACTATTACTACTGCTGTAACCCTAACCCTGCTATACATTTACTGAAATTATTGAATAACTCCAGCAGAATGAGTTTGTAGTGAGTTCCTACAGTGAATAACATACTGGAACAGAGTGAGTTTGAGTGAGTTCCTACAGTGAATAACACTAGAACAGAATGGGTTTGTAGTGAGTTTCTAAAGTGAATAACACACTGGAACAGAAAGGGTTTGTAGTGAGTTTCTAAAGTGAATAACACACTGGAACAGAATGGGTTTGAGTGAGTTCCTACAGTGAATAACACTAGAACAGAATGGGTTGTAGTGAGTTTCTAAAGTGAATAACACTGGAACAGAGTGAGTTTGAGTGAGTTCCTACAGTGAATAACACTAGAACAGAATGGGTTGTAGTGAGTTTCTACAGTGAATAACACTAGAACAGAGTGAGTTTGAGTGAGTTTCTACAGTGAATAACACACCAGAACAGAGTGAGTTTGAGTGAGTTTCTAAAGTGAATAACAGTGGAACAGAGTGAGTTGTAGTGAGTTCCTACAGTGAATAACAAGAACAGAGTGAGTTTGTAGTGAGTTCCTACAGTGAATAACACTAGAACAGAGTGAGTTTGTAGTGAGTTTCTACAGTGAATAACACACAAGAAGAGTGTTTACCTGCAGACGAACACCTCGATGGGGGTGAGGGTGTTGGGGGTCATGATCCAGGGGGCCATCCTGAACACCACGCTGTCAGTGAAGATGGGAGTCTCTGGGAGGTCCTGGAGCAGCAAGCAACAACACCAGTTCACATCAACCATCCTATACGTTCTTATATCACTATCCTACAAGTTCTTATATCACTATCCTACAAGTACTTATATCACTATCCCACAAGTACTTATATCACTATCCTACAAGTACTTATATCACTATCCTACAAGTTCTTATATCACTATCCTACAAGTACTTATATCACTATCCTACAAGTACTTATATCACTATCCTACAAGTACTTATTTCACTGTCCTCACACCCAATAATAATAACACACCTGGTATGACATCACAGGGCTCACCTCAGAGACAGTCTCCAGCAGACTCAGGTGTATTTTGACCAGCCCATCGAAGTCTTTGTCCGGGAAGCGGAGGCCCTCCACGTAGAGGGTCATCTCAGCCAGGCCCCCGAGGTAGGGCACCTCCTGGGACAGAACCTCCTGGTCCAACACCATCGGATGGAGCCTCACAAAGTCAAGGTAGAACACCTTGGCTGCAGGAGTCCCGGAGGAATGACATATCGATTCAGAAGCTTATATTTATTTATTTATTTTAATATACATACTAGTGTTTTTTCCCTCATCTGTTGGTTCGGTAAAGGAACATATATACAAGATACAAAATATTAAACAATTAAAAAGTATAAAGTGTGCAGGTGTGCAAGTGACAGTGCTTATGGACAGCTCTAGGGAGGGACATATTGTATAATAATAATAATAATAATAATAATAATAATAATACCTATCTATTTCATCCAATTTAAAAAACGAACTATATATAACTTAAAATCATGGACAATACTTCAGCATATAATTGACGGCAGATGGCCTGAGTCTGAAGTCTATGGTGGGTCGTGGGGGAGGTCCCTTGGCCCACCACTGGGACCGTTACTACTCACTCAGAGAGTTGCTCATGATCTCTCCAGATCTGGACCTGAAGACTCTGACCATCTCCGCGTCCCCCTGAGAGATGTGCAGGGTCAGCTTGTAGCCCTCCGGGAGCTTGGCTGGGCCCCTGGTCCGCAGGACCATCACCGACATGTCCTTCAGATCTGGAGAGACCAGCGATCAATTAGGTCATTGATGATCGTAGATAGTCGTGAATGATCTGTATCTCCTCTTTGAATATGCAAAAGGGAAATATTATTACATTAATAATATTGTGTTCCCTATACTATTTGCTATTTACGATTAGGCTACTATTTAATCATTTAGCAGCTGCTTTTATCCAAGGTTATGCACAAAGTTATGCAGTGAATTGAGATACATGTCTTTAAGGAGCAGGTAGTGGTTACATTTACAGGATGCCTATAAATCATTTATTACATATAGTTATTTATTATGTAGTCTTGAATACTTTCTTTTGTTTTGTTGAGGGCAAATGTCCAACTAAAACACTAACTACTGCACATCACTAAAGGGATCAGCTGGATATGAATATGCAAATAGATCACATTTCAATATAAGACATGCTTTTATGATTTCATGCGCTTGAAAATGCAAACACAGACACCTCGGTGGCAAACCCCAACAATGTGTACTTTGTATGATTTACTACATGTTTTTGAAAGAGAAGTAAAAATAGTAGTATTATGTTTTTGGATACATTTTTCTTTTTCATTTTATTCAACACAAAAACAAACAAATAATAATACAACTTCAATCATTGAATAATTTTTACCAGAGACTGTGGAGATCACTTTCTGCTCGCGGTCCGGTGTCTTCCGATATGTGTGGTCCGAGTCACAGTTGACCAACAAAATGGCCCCGTGTCCCTTAGGGCCCCATGTCCACGACCCCTACGCAATATACACACATTAAGGGGACTGTGTGTGTGTGTGTGTGTGTGTGTGTGTGTGTGTTTGTGTTCTGCATATAAATTTTTTTGGGCCAAATATTTTTTCCCAGGGCATTCTATCTATGTAGAATTTATCAGAAATTCCATTTTGACATCACTTATAAAATATAAAATAAAAACTCAAATATCTATACCAAAATGATTTATAAAAATATTTTTCCATACATTTTAGACCTCTATAAAGTCTGTTACGTTCATGTCGCAAATATTTGTCTTTTACATTTCCTGAAGAAATGTTCCTGAAGAAAACCAGCTTTATTTCCTCATTGCTATCACACGTCACAGTCAATGAGGAAATGAAAGCGTATTTATCTGCGGTTACCTTGTCTGGGTTGTTCTTCTCAACACGGCCATCCCTGTCTGCGTCTACGTCCAGAGACACCTCTGCAGACGACAGGACGTTCACTATTAACACAACACTTTGTTTTCTCTGATTCCTATGGCCACTCTGCATTCTGCCCGCTCGTTTTTCTTAGGTCGTGCAGCATTTCAACTCTTTTTTTTGTAGCTACTCTAATTTCGATTGTATGCTTCGGTTGAAGTCTTGTAAGTCAACTCAGGTTAAAAGCGTCCGCTAAATGACTAAATGTAAATGTATATAAGCCACTGCACAACATCACAGTAAACAAGACGGAGAGGGAGAACATTCCTGTGTGACTACAGTTTACAGTGCCACACCCAGTTGGGAACAGTGGGTGGGCTGTGTGATTTTAAGTCTGGGTTCTTGTCAGCCCAGACTTGATTGATCTTGTCTAAGCTATGCTAGGCATATCTTACAGCCTCACAGCCTACCGATGGCAGTCAGATGGAGCACGGCTTTCCCCAGGACCTCCGCGTTGTCGTCATAGTACTTGATGGACAGCTTCAAGCGTGAAGAACAGGCAGAAGAAAACATGCATGATTACATATAGGGCTTGTACGTCAGAATGCATCATGGGATTTATGGTTGGCGATACTCCGCCATATTGAGAGGACTCAAGAGAGTTGTAGTACTGTAAAATCCTAAATAAACATAAATATACCGTAACCTAGGCTAATGAACGCTTTGTCTTGCCACGTCTCGCATGAGAAGCACTGTGGCAGTTTCAATCACAACAATGTCTTCCTGTAATGACAAATCCTTTCACGATGAATTATGAAACAGGTACAGGACCCTGAGGTGCACAAGGGCTCGCTGGCAAAAGCCTGATACGCCCTGCAGCCATAGCTGCCCTAAACAGGGTGGCTCGCTGAGGGAACTATGAGTCTTGTTCTTATGCTGTTTCTGCCTGTCACTGTTGTGTGCTGCTGTGTTAGACTTTATGTATTGTTACTGTCCGGTAGTGTTGTGTGATGATGTGTGTAAGGTGTATTGTTGGTTGTGTGGTGATGTGTGTAAGGTGTATTGTTGGTTGTGTGGTGATGTGTGTAAGGTGTATTGTTGGTTGTGTGGTGATGTGTGTAAGGTGTATTGTTGGTTGTGTGGTGATGTGTGTAAGGTGTATTGTTGATTGTGTGATGATGTGTGTAAGGTGTATTGTTGGTTCTCCTTGTGATGTACAGTTTTGTGGAAAATAATTTCCCCCCCGGGGACAATAAAGTCTATCTAACTAACTAACTAACTAACTAACTTATCTTATCATACGTAGCCGATTGCCCCCAGGATCTAGGAGAGACTTGTCATAAGTTCCCTCTGAAGTGCTGCAGGGGGTTCCCATACAGTCTATCATTCAGCGTGTGTGTGTGTGTGTGTGCGTGCCCATGCTCGTGTCTATAGCATGCCAGCTCAGAGCTCTATAATCTCTTGCGGCTTGGAGCAGTACCTTTCTGTCATTCTCAACCAGACTGGCTTCCTCCATGGAGATGAACAGCAGGTTGTTGCTGCTCAGCATCAGGAGGGAGCACCCCTCAGCCGGGGCGGGGCTGATGCTGAACTGGACGTTGGGACTGCATTTGACCTGGAAGGACTTGGACTTTGGAGGGGCGCTCCTGAAAGGGATGAAAGAAAGAGCACACACACACACACACACACACACACACACACACACACACACACACACACACACACACACACACACACACACACACACACACACACACACACACACACACACAGAGCAAGTTGGTGACATGGGTGTGACTAGTGCCTCCTCCACACGATCTAGGGGTTAAAACCGAAAGGTTCTGGGTTCGATCCCCCAGTGTCCACAGTCTAACATGACGACCTAACCCCATAACCTGCTCCTCCTTAGTGACATGTGTCTGTATCTGAACTCACTGTAAGTCGCTTTGGATAAAAGCGTCTGATAGATGACTAAGTAGTAGTCATGTGCAGTGTCAGTTTATTTATAGTTGTTTATGAATATAACGTTTCATCAGAAAGGGAGTGGAACAATGTTAATACTTGTCGACCGTCCCGATTTACCCGGGAGAGTCGCGGTTTTCACTGTCCTCCATGAAGGCACATGCAGGTGTTATTGATGCAACTCAATGTTATTTATCCATGTAGGCACATGCAGGTGTTATTGATGCAGCTCAATGTAATGAAATGAAATGATGCTGCTTCGGCATGCGCGTCGATCATCGACCGGTCTTTCAGTTACCTCCATCTGTCGTACGCCATTAACTACTCTTGTTTTTGAAGACTCTTGTCATATTCTTTTTTCAGTTGCAAACTTTCGGGAGATCTTGTACAAGATTTCCCACCACTGTACTTGCCAGTACACTGAAATGCTCAAATATAATATATATATATATATATATATATATATTTAGTAATAAAAAAATTTAAAAATGTTTTCATCTGAACTGATTTTCAAACTGATGGGGGCTCTGAGATCCAAATGACTCCCTCCCCCTCACCCTGAAATAGACGGAAATCCCCCCCAAAAATAATAACAACAACAACAACAACAACAAAACAAAAGGTATAAAATGAAAGAAAAACATACCCCAAGGGAGTGTGTGTCTACATGGATAATAGAGGTTCAACATCACACACACACTATGCAAAGAGGCACACAGCATTTACAGTCATCAAAGAAAAGAGAAACCTGTTCTCCACTGTAACCCTACACAGCTCATCAGAACGACCTGCTGCAGTAAGGAGCAGAATCAGGAGTAAACAGAATAAACACACAGTCCCTTAGTTAGCAGAATCAAGAGTAAACAGAATAAACACACAGTCCCTTAGTTATAGCGCTAGAGCTGACAGTGTTGAGACGTTGTATTACTGTCAGCTCTGTATAGAGCTACACGCCTTGTAGATTATTATGATGTGCTGCACCTGAAATATGGAAATAATATTTGTTCAGGATTTTCACCATGAACTTTAAAGATTAACGTATAATGTCACGACCATTCAATTGCAAATGGAAGCACTTGGGTTACAAAGTTATAGATCAATACAACAAAAGCCAGCGTGAGTCAGTGGACTGTTAGGACTGTGTCAGCGCTTGGCAGAGACGGGTCTGGCCAACACAACCACACAGTGAGACAACATCCTGGTCATGATTGTTTTTTTAATCAGTCTCCGCTGTACAAAAGCCCCCCGCTGGTGCTGAATGGGCAACAGGGGAACTATTGTGTCCGGCGATCAGACACAATCACTCATCTGTGCTCCATAGCTGGACAATGGCATTCTTACGTCCTACTCATCACCACCGGCTACTTTCACGATGACGTCACATATCTAAACAATACAACAACAACAAAAAAGTTACATATAATATAATATAATATGGAGGATCGATTACAAATTGGAGTCTAAAATCATACTGAGATTGAAAGAAAATAGTTTTTATAAATATTTTTTTAGATCCATTTACCTGCAAAGGTCAAATGACAGAGTCGTCCCGATCACATACAACACTTTGCTCGTTTGCCCACAGCTCACTCGAAGCGTCCGCTCGCGACTCATGACTACGACTGACGGACTTCAGTGGATCGATATCAACTATCGATATCTGAAGCTGGACTTGCTAACACAAACTGTGAACCGAAAATGTCCACTTCTAACAGTGTACGGTCACCGGTATAACAACGGCTCAGGTGAGGCGTCATCCCCTGGCCTGTGATTGGTCAGTCGGCGGTAGCCAACCCCAACCCCCCCCCCCCTCCTCCCCAACCCGGCCCCCACCCCTGTCTCTCCACTTCTCTTTCATCTCCTTCTTCCAGTAGGGTTAGGGTTAGGGTTAGATCGGTGACATATACGTATTAGGAGAATATCCGTGTTGGTATTTATCTTTTTTAATCTGCCGCTTGTAATCTACATGAAGTTACTATCCACTCATAACGCGATGAGACGCCTGCGTGTTGTGATACTGTATGTCAATTGATTTTTGTGGATATACCGTATGTATATATTATATTAATATATATCATTAATAATATAGGCTACTAACATAGCCTATAGTAAGTCAAAGTGTTTTATTGATCACTCGCACAGTACAACACAGGGTCATTTCTAGGCAGTGAAATTCTTATGACATGGCAAGCCCACAATACGTAGAACATTACAGAATCAGGGCAAACAATATATATATATACATAAAAAAGTTTAAAAAGTTAAGAAAAATGTACATAATAAAAAATATACATAATAAGATAAATAAACACTAGCATTTAAAAGTATAAAAGTGTAAAGTATAAAGTGGAGGAGTGCGGATAGATATGTACATTAAATTAGGTAAAGTGACCAGGGCATAATTTACCAGTGATCAATATAATAATATAAAATAATATACATTACATGTATATTATTTAGGTTTTGCCTAAATGTATCAAATGCAATAGAAATATAGGCCTAAAGTATACAATGGATAGGCTTACGCCCCGGTGGGTGTGGTTGCCGGACCTTACCTGTACAAATTCGCCTTCAGAACAGTCCCGACGACGTAAACAACGGTCTGGCGGCAGTTGACGTCCAGGCGGACAGTCCGGTGGTACGCGCTGCTCCCCGCTAGGGGGCACGTCCCGCGGCAGTACAGGGAGTGTGTCTGGACGCTCATGTTGATGGGTGGATGCCTGGACTACGCAATGCAATGGCACGGATGTTTTGGGTGCTATAGCGCTATTAAACCTCCCTGCGTGTCATACGAGCCAGGGGAGGGAATATTAGAGTCAGTTGTGGGCACGTCTGTACTCTGTACCACCTCCTGTGTGTGTGTGTGTGTGTGTGTGTGTGTGTGTGTGTGTGTGTGTGTGTGTGTGTGTGTGTGTGTGTGTGTGTGTGTGTGTGTGTGTGTGTGTGTGTGTGTGTGTGTGTGTGTGTGTCTTTCTCAAAAAGTTGAGAAATGTGAAGGCAGATTTGTGCTTGCCCAAACACGTGTCGAGTACAAAATGTGCACAATATTTGTTAGATTCGCACGGAATAGCAAGTCAAATAAGTAACGTTTCTGACTGAAAAAAAAAACACACCTTGCAAAAGACTTTAATAACGTATAAGTATAATATAATCAATATTTGATATAGACTATGTTGGTGGCTGGAGAAAATACGATGCAACAGTAGATAAACAGTTAAGTTTCGCTAAAATACATAAATCATCTTCTTGTGAATTCCAATAGGCTGGCAGCAAACCCTTGACAGGCACGGGGGCCATCCAATAGAATCACAGTATTCGTGCGGGAAGGGGGCGGGACCTGGGGTATCTCTGGCAGCAAACCCTTGACAGGCACGGGGGCCATCCAATAGAATCACAGTATTCGTGCGGGAAGGGGGCGGGACCTGGGGGTATCTCATGTCGTCAACGCGAGGCGCTTTGTTGTTCCTTCGAGACACAAGTCGGAGAAAAACAACTTTTTCATTTGAAATAAGACAATCGATGTGATTATAGATTACAACAATTGCGGGGGTCGGCGCAACGGCAACGTGACCTGGCGTGGAGGTGTACCAGTATAACGCACAGTATTGCGGGAACGTGTCTTCTTGGAGGAGTAAAAGCCAAGCTAGCGGGAGGAATTTCAGGGAAGAAAAAAAAAAATCTGTGCAGGGATGCGATCCGCAAGTCGGACTAATGTCCGGTACCCCCCGACCCTGGACCGAGCCGGAACCACGTGCACGTGTGATTAACACCGAGTGTCGGAAACGTGCGTTTCTGTGTGCTTTGCTAACTATTATTCGGACCGTTAGCGGGTGTTAGCCACGTAGCTGTGGTGGCTAAAGGGAGACATCATCCAAAATGGCGGCGGACCGGCCCATATCTGTGGCCGTCGTCGTCTTCGTGCTGCTGGGCTCCAGTGTCTCCTGGGCGCCGGGGGGCCCCTGTCCCGCTCCCTGCTCCTGTAGGAGCGGACCGGACCAGGCTCACGTCCTGGACTGCAACCGAAAGAGACTGTCGACGGCCCCTCGTAACCCCCCGAGCTGGGTCACCCAAGTGTGAGTATCACACACACACACACACACGGAGCACCCATCGACCCGTCTCCAGGGACCACCGCCGGGATCTCATTGTTTATTCATCCCTCTCCTGATGCCACATTGGGCTCACATGTTGACGTCTCGCCAAGCTCAGGATCACGTTGATGATTAACGTTTGTTTGTTTGATCTTGATCTTCAGGACCATGAATCACAACGAGTTGACGTCCATTCCCTCCCTTGAGGACGTCTCCTCCAACCTGACGTCCCTGTCACTGTGAGTCCAGCATCCTCAGGTCCTCGGTGACTGTGGACTTGGTTCTAGGAAACACAATGATCATTTTCAAAGTTGTTGTTTTTTTAGTTGATGCCAACCAATGCTTAGCTTTACTAGTAATACGGAACCTGTAAACTCACAATAACATAATATAATATATATATATTTTTTGTTGTTGTGTGAATTGAGATTAGATTACGTATTAAACTTTTTAAGCATTTGGCAGGCTGTTGATCTTTCAACTCCTATTTTCCTAAAAGTAAACATTTGTATGGTAAAACATCTATCACAATGCCGTGTATGTTTTTGCTATTCAAGTACCACATCCACAGTCATAGAGTGTGCTATTAATATCTATTTAATCCCTTCAACAACAGTGTATATTCTTTGCCATTTAATTAATACACTGACAGTCGTAAATTGTCTTTTTGATTGTTGTGTAATTGCATTAATCCAGGATCCACAACCGGATCTGGGAGCTGTCTATGCATCAGCTGCAGTCATACGCATCCTTAGAGTCCCTGGACCTCGCCTCCAACTCCATCTCTGAGCTCAAGGTCGGCTCCTTCCCCTCCGTGCCGCTCAAATACCTGTAAGTTCCTATTTGAGTTTTCTTACTCTTCCAGTATGCCTCCCGAGAAAGTATGTTTGCACAATGTTGTTCATCTTTTTGTTAGTCTATTCCATTGGCTTCTTGTTTGGCTAGCGTTATTGGTGAAACCAATACAATCAATCACAAAACAATTTGTGATTTATTCTAAGGTTTACTAACGTTTATTAACACTAAACTACATCATGATTAATAGCAGAAGGTTTAATTCAAAGTGACTTCAGATTGGCCTATTCCCTTTTATTATTAGTAGTCAAACCCACTGTAAAAAAAAATAATTTGTGCATTCAATAGGAAAGCGGTGACCACTATTATAGTGACAGTTATTATATTATTATTGTATTATTGTTATTGTATTGTTATTATTCAATCATAATGACGAGGACTGATGTATTAATCAAGACTTAAGACATGCCTTTAAATAGTGATAATAGTATAATTATATATAATTTATAATATAATAATACTGGTAGTATAAGGCTTAATATACTGCCTTGATGTTTCTTGTTAGCAAAAAAGCCTATTTTCTCAAACCCAGCTGGCCCTAT
Organism: Trachyrincus murrayi; assembly: GCA_900323305.1. Taxonomy (NCBI): domain Eukaryota; kingdom Metazoa; phylum Chordata; class Actinopteri; order Gadiformes; family Macrouridae; genus Trachyrincus; species Trachyrincus murrayi. Next base: position 23,738 of record OOFB01000455.1, read on the forward strand.
CCTCGTGTGAGCACCAAAAACAACAATAAGTCTCAGTGTTTTTAATGGCAACGGGGTTTCCACTTCTCTATCTCCCAGGAATTTGAGTAATAACAAGATCAGCACCCTGGAGCCCGGCTGCTTCGACAACATCTCCAGCACCCTGCTGGTGCTCAAGCTCAACAGGAACCGGCTGGCTCTGCTGCCCTCCAAGGTCTTCAGGCTGCCCCAGCTCAACTTCCTGTGAGTTGTTGTCGTTCTTCTTCTTCTTGTTCTTGTTCTTGTTCTTCTTGTTCTTGTTCTTCTTTTCAAGTCTGCTGTCAAACAATGCATTGTTTCAAATAGATGATAGCGTTATTTCCCCTCTTTCCAGTGAGATGAAACGCAACAAGATCAAGGTGGTGGACAGCCTGACCTTCAAGGGGATGGAGTCCCTACGCTCCCTGAAGATGCAGAGGAACGGCATCACCAAGCTCATGGACGGAGCTTTCTTTGGACTGAACAACATGGAAGAACTGTGAGTAAATGGGCCTTATTACTCACCAAGTGGCCATCTTGGCTCTAAACACCAGCTGGATGGGGGAAACCGAAAAGACGGCGCTTATGATGGAGTGATTTGTTCTACATTATGACGGTGTAACTCACACTGCAAATTAGAGCCATTTGTATTTGGGTTGCAACGTGAACTTGTTTATCTAAAAGTGAGTTTTAATGCAAGCTTGTATGCTAATTTATTAGGGTTCTAGTCACACACTGGTTACTTTGAATGTATTCTAGCAATGTTAGCCTGTGTGCCGTACCCTACAATTAGCTTTCACTGCCTGCGTTTACCTTGTAAAGACACATATGCAATAAAATCACCACCGCCAACTGTGTGTGTGTGTGTGTGTGTGTGTGTGTGTGTGTGTGTGTGTGTGTGTGTGTGTGTGTGTGTGTGTGTGTGTGTGTGTGTGTGTGTGTGTGTGTGTGTGTGCGTGTGTGTGTGTGTGTGTGTTTTCTTTCTCTTCCAGAGAGCTGGAGCACAACAACCTGACGGAGGTGAGTAAAGGCTGGCTGTATGGACTGCGGATGCTGCGTGTCCTGCAGCTCAGCCAGAACACCATCGGCATCATCCGGGCAGACGCCTGGGAGTTCCCCCAGAAACTCGAAGCACTGTGAGTCTGGCTTCATATGTAGCGCAACACCTTTCCCACCTACCTCTGCCTAGCAACAGCTGCCGTCGGGCCTCGAAGGAGATATTTGACTACCTGCTTTGTGTCTAATTTCCTCGTTTCCCGTCTGGGGTTAATAAAGTACACCTTAACTTGGCCCGAGCTACATGGCTATGTTATAGTGTCTTCCTAGCCCGAGCTACATGGCTATGTTATAGTGTCTTCCTAGCCCGAGCTACATGGCTATGTTATAGTGTCTTCCTAGCCCGAGCTACATGGCTGTGTTATAGTGTCTTCCTAGCCCGAGCTAAATGGCTATGCTGTTGTGTCTACTAACATTTTATGTTTTATTTGATGGATGGGGCATAGAGATTATTTGATGGATGACAGAGTATAACATTTCCGCTCATTATTGTGATCATAGACTCTCAATGTATCGAGCTGCTGAACATGTGTTGGACCAGAACCGTAGTAGACCTCAACAGTACTGGATTAAACCTAAACATGTTGTATTGTGTCTGCTCCTGTGGATCTATGCAGGGACCTCTCCTTCAACCACCTGACCCGCCTGGAGGACACAGCCTTCGTGGGCCTGGGCCTCCTGGAGGCCCTGAACCTGGGGGACAACACTATCCGTCACCTGGGAGAGGGCGTGTTCGGCAGCCTGGCCAGCCTCCGCAGCCTGTAAGCCCTTCTGGTCTCATCATCTCTGTGGAGCTCTGTCATATCGCTGATATAAAACTAAACAAATTTCTGAAGAAATGTGACTAACCCTCCTTGGCATCTCTTGGCATCAAGTCTACCACCCAAAATATATTTTTAAAAATTATTATTTAGTTTGTTATTTAGTTTGTCTGTGGAGCTAAAAAACACACCACCTTCATCCAAGGAAATAGGAGTAACCTCTTTGTCACCGACTTGGCACCTCTGCTTTCGATGAAGTCGACCGCCCAAAATAGTCTCTCTCATTATTATTTAGTTAAATTCATGTCTTTGGCGCTCTTGTCTTGACATATCTCTAATATATAAAAGCAAAACAAAACACAGCACCTTTATCCAAGGAAACAGGACTAACCTGTTCTTCAACTCCTCTGCTTTCTGATGAAGTCGACCGCCCACAGTAGGTCTTTATATTTAGTTTCTGTCTTGGTGTTGTCGTCGTGTCGCTCCTGTCATGGAATGAGTAGTCGCAGTAGAAACACACGTTTGTTTTTAGTTTTGAGTTCTTTCTTTGTTGTGATCTAATTCCACTCGTCTTCTACTCGCTTTTACTTTTAAACGTAGATCCATCAAATTCGTCTTAGTTTTTTTATAGAATTCCATTTTAATGTTTTATCTATTTTTTTTTTAATTGTTCTTAAATTGTTTCCTATTCCTCCCAACAAACAATCAGGAGATCATATAGCTGTTCACGCCATTGGCCTTTACGGTCCCCGTGGTTATATTTAGCAGCTATAATGTCCAGGCCCGGTTCAAACCCCACTAAAGGGTGCAGGCTGGGGACAGTTCCACTTGCGTGGCATGGAAGGATCACATTGGCTTAATTCAGCAAATCCCACCAGGACATCTATTTTGTGAGGTACTGCTGTGTTGTGAGAATACATTGAGCTCTGAAGGGGGGCGGGGTGCTCGTGGTTTGGAGGTCAGTGTATGAAAACAAGAGCGGGGCCAAAGGCCTATTGAAACGAACCCAAGCATGCAGACAGAGGAAGGCCCATGACCTGTTCTGTAAACACAGGGCCTCTCTGGGGCCTGCAGAAGTGTCCAATATGCAAAACGAGAGCCAATTAAAACTCGCCTTCTGAAAAGACCGTGGTAATATTTCCTCCAGACAGCACACACCTCGATAACCCATCGGTTTCTACTCTTCCGTCCTCTGCTCCTGAAAGGCCTGCTGTCTCTGCTCCTCTCTGTTGAAAGCGTGTTTGAATGTGAACACCCTGCTCCTCTGCCTTTCAGAGATATCCGCAATAACGAGATCTCCTGGGCCATTGAGGACTCCATCGGCGTCTTCGAGGGCATGAAGAAGCTCAACACACTGTAAGGGCAACGCTTCATTGAATACCGTGGTGTTTTGAAATGTGTTGCAGTATGAATGTGTTAACAAGTGCATGTTTGAAGGTGATTTCATGATTGATTTTTTTTTCAGTTGCAAGGCCATCACACGTGTGATGTATTCTCGGTACAAGCATAGCTCAAGGTGTTCACCTCAGATGTGAACACCACGTTCCAGGTTAAGAAAGGAAAAGTTCTCTTTTTCCACTGTTTACAAGCAGCCATCTGTTTTTTTCTTCGTCTGCTAATAAGCAGTGCTGTGTTAGCCTGTAGCGGTATTGCTAAACCAGGCCTGCCAGAGAGTTACAGAACAGCATTTGTCCAAACCTGAACTATACTATAAACTCCAACATTTCGTCCCACCCAGTATTCTCCAGAGGAACAAGATCAAGTCCATCACCAAGAAGGCCTTCGAGGGCTTAGAGGAGCTGGAGCACCTGTAAGTATGAAGCCCTTCCCCCCCCCCTCTATAACATTACCGTACCACGTCTATCCATAGGATCAGTGCTTGTGATGGAAGGAGGAGATAGGCCCCCTGGGGCTCGCTGGCTTTTTATTACCGTAGTGCTGATCCTGTCTGATGGGCTTGTGAAACCCAAGACGCCACCGCCATCTTTATCCTATCGCGCTGCACAAGTGTCGTAATCTATATGTCTATCTACTACCTCTCCCTTCTTCCCTCACCCCCACCCTATAGGGACCTGAGCAAGAACGGCATCATGTCTGTCCACCCCGAGGCCTTGGCCCACCTGAAGCTGAAATCCTTGTGAGTTGATTCAGTACTCGTGATCATTAGGCACTTTCTGTTTAAGCTAGAAAGTGTGTTTACGATGTAAAGTGTGTTTACGATAGAAAGTGTGTTTACGATAGAAAGTGTGTTTACGATGGAAAGTGTGTTTACGATGGAAAGTGTGTTTACGATGGAAAGTGTGTTTACGATAGAAAGTGTGTTTACGATGGAAAGTGTGTTTA